>DWQK01004732.1:0-10174 GCA_018231225.1 Noctuana stator
AAATTTGCAATAAAATAATATTGCGACTATAAATTGAGATATAAGCTATCCTATCTTTCAAGTTGGATCATCCTGCACACGGTGTGCAAATTTGGTTAAAATCGGTTGAGTAGTTTAGGAGTTCATCGCGGACAAACACTGTGACACGTAATTTATATATATTAAGATGTATTTTACGTCAGAATTATTTGATGAGACTTCAGGTTGTCAGGTTTTTGTTATATTTTCCTTACTAACTTGTAATGAAATATCATTAGGTACTTTGAATATTCCCGTATAATATATTTATCAGTAACAACCAGCGACGGATCCTTAGTCGTCTTGTTTACTTTGAGGATCGATGCTGTATACAGAATGACTTTTTTATAGCTTAAGCCTTAAATCATTAACCAGAGACAATATAATTACCTACTCAATTACACAATTATACCGTACACTTCAATCTAGCTAAGTACTTTATACAGTACAGTGTTTCAATAAATCAATTCTGTACGCTATCTTTACTGCTTAACTTATAATTGTAGCCGAGGTCAAAGTCAAAGTCAAAATTTTTTATTCGTCATAAGGTACATGTATACACTTTATGAACGTCAAATAATACATCGGCTTTAGGCGTCCTTTTGGCTAACAGGCCGGGAAATAAAAGCCGGAGGAAAAAAAACTCTCGGCACTCCTTTAAAATCAAGTGTAAAGTATTAGTAACAAATTATGCAGTATAGCTTAAGCCTGATAATGATCTATATACAAAAGTCGCCTATCTATATACAAAAGGATTTTAAACAATAAATAAATAAAAACATTTTTATTCATCATAAGGTATTTGTATACACTCGATGAACGTCAAAAACACAGTACATTGCGGAACTAGTTTTGCTCCGCCATTTCACCCGCGTTAAGAATTGTTACGTAATGCTTGACAGATTTTTCAAATCCGACTTGCAGGATCAGAGATTAGCACGTTCAAGCAAACAAACAAACTCTTCAGCTTTATATAATAAGTAGGTATAGATTAAATTTAACTGAAACATATACATAACAAACACCTTTCATTAATAAATAATCTTAAGTATCTACATAATTTTTTCAGTAAATAAAGAAGATTGTACGTAGATCAACACATTAATCGGAATTGTACATATCAACGTGAGGGCAACCGTAGAACGGAATGCAGCATGCAGAGGGGAACGCACAAAACGCATTCCTTCGAGGACTTCGCTGTACCCACTTACTCGAACGAGCACCATTATGTTTGATGCATTGCATTATACGGATTATGTTATGCTGTGGCTTTTGATATATTTAATTTAACGAGCTACTCGTTCATAATTTAAATATTACAAGATACTTTTTATTTTCAACATGATGACTGAATTTGTCTGGTTTCTAGACCAGAGTGTGTTAATTCGTAAATTGCTTATAAAAACAGAAAAATATATTATCTACTTATCTAGCTAATATTTAATTGGTAGACTAATAAAATTACTTCTTGATCTTGACATCATAGCTTATTATGGATTTCCTTTGTGCTAAGTTTGGATATAATATATAAATTCCCTGCAGCGACCAACTAATATCCCCTACGTTACATGGACAATCTAGATATATAGCAATATACATAATTCGTGATTATTAACTACCAAATGTTGACCGAAGTCTGCAGTTGTGGAATATAGACTTGCAAAAAGTTTTACTTCTTAATTTTTTAAGATTCATTTGTTCTGTATGAGTTTGAATGTAGAACATATATTTTTATACATGTTTACTTGTTACTTTTCTATCACACAACACTTATATTTTGGAATACCTTTCTTGAGACTGAGCTGGTTCTCCCCGCCGGCCTGGAAGTCATACAGGGCGACAAACAGTTGCGGGTCATCTTCCTCGTGGTGGGCCAGAAGGTTCTCTTTTGACGTCCATCTAAAATTAACTGTATTTGTTATTCGATGTCTTTTACTACATATACATTATATCTAAACATATACAATATTATCGTTTATATATTAGATGCATAGGATTTGTATTTAATAATCACATTATCTATTTTGCGCAGTTTCGTTATAAAAAGACTCGCCAGATTTGTTGCTGCTATTCCATTTGATTGAATTAATTTAACACATTTGATATAACTATTCCCATTATGTGAATCTAATGTAATTAACGTGAGCAGAATGCAGACGGATACAGGAGAGTTAGGTATAACATACAATACATAGTGACTGTGTGATAATGCTCTACGGATTAGATACATTGCTCTACCTATACATGATGGCCGAATCTAAGTATTTAAAAAATCTGACGAATCCAAAGGAATTGCAGCGTAGAGGACACTTTACATGTTTAATTTTGTTTTTTGAAATATGGCTTTCGTCAATTGCCCGACTCGGCCATCATGTGTAGCGAGCTACAAAAACGGTAGTAAAGAAGGTAGCAACCTAGCTAGTAGCAACCTGTTGGCTGTGTCGAGTGGCTGCGGCGTAACGGGTGCTGCGGCTGCGCCCTCTCCATCAGGCAGGTCTGGGATGTGCGGCAGCGGACGACTTTGAAGAAGTGCTTCTGTAACAAGAAAAAAATAGTTTTAATTTTTTATTCTCCAACTCAACTTACAAGGATTTTTTTCGTTTTCATTTTTACCTTAACAGATGTATAGATATATGGATAGGTAAATATAAAATAACTTGAACGGAAAAAAGATCAAAAATTAATTACACTCAGAATTCTTTTATTTCTTTTATTTGTAATTAGCCTATCGGGTCGAAAATTTCTTTTCTTTTTTCTTGTAGTTTCCGACATGTAGCCGCGTTTCTAGATTCATTAAATGTTGTCAGTCCTACTGGAATACATAATTACGCGCACAGCCGAGAAATTCGAGGTCTAGTTTATTTTCAATTCTGTTGGGAAATAAACTTTATGTTTCATATCATAATAAATACAGATGCAAGAATTTCTTGCTGGTTGGTGCATTCGAGTTTCGTTTTAATGAGGTACCATTTAAACTTGTTAAAGTAGGAAAAATTCTTTGCAGAATATTTTAAAGTCCTGCAAGGAAAAATATAGTAAAGTAGTCAACATTAACTAAATATAATGATAGAAAATATGCAAAAAGATCTTGCTTACTTAATTGAAAAGCTAATTCATAAAAGAAACCTAATCTTGTGTATTTTAATTACGTTACGGTAGGGTTATGTTGTCTAAATAGTTTAGTTTGGGATTAGAACTATAACTACAAACATATTATGTAACATACATATATATTATATTATAGGTAGATTGCATATGTAAATAACATACCTATGCAACTCATGAGCATAAGCTATTAAAAATAAGTAGCATTTGTGGGGCATTTGACTATTAAATTAAAATCAAGTCACACACTTAATAGTCACACGGTTTGGGAGGCTCGCCACACATGGATATCGCAAGCGAAGCACAACGCCGCCGCGCCGCGCCGCGCCGTTGACTCCCCGCACGTGGCCACGGGAGAGTTTCCGATCAGTATAATCATAACCTGCCACTTCTCAATTATTAATAGTCCCATGAAACAGCTAATTACTACAAAGATATTTTCAAAAGTGGGCCAATAGCGTAATATATACATTAAAAACTAGTTCATATATTCTTTGCGTAGGCTATAACAACCAATGCAGTCAACCCAAACAGAACTGTAAATAATTGAAACAGCCTAGCCTAGCCATTAGCCTATCTATAATGCTTAGGTTTCGTTCGACAATTTTATTCGGCTAAGAGCTCAATGAAAATAAAAGCTCCGAAATTTAGCACCAGCAATACAATTCATGTCGTTCATAAACGCACTGTTTTTTAACAAAAATAATTTTAAGATTGTCCGACTACATTTTATGTTAGGATTTTGAAATACTCAATTTATCAGTTTCCTACTGACGACGTCATGTCGAGACTGAGACAATATATCATCCAGTGCGGTTTCGTAAATTAAATATCTTTAAATAGGCAGTATAAGTCCATTTTGGTTCGATAAATAGATCACTTTCTTTAGCGGTTCGAGTCAAGAATGAGTATAATTGAAACATTCCGTGCCTTCGTCATCAATTTTCGGTCAATGAGTAACGCATCCGGCACCTGCCGCGCGAGATTCCGAGATTGATCCTCGACCTGGCATGAAATGGATAACAAATACATACTTTCTTTCACTCCTTCAATGCAATCATATACTTACAGAACTGAGTTGTTACAATACATTTTTAGACTCTCGCAGTAAAAACCCTTATAAAGTTGGTAGAAGACAGTGGAATTTGTTACTGAACAACTGAATCTTTTTACTTTTGGCGCAACACAGCTTCTGTTTCATGCTTGAAATCGCGTTCCTTTCAGCTTCCCGTTACATGACGTTTGTGTAGATAGAGAAACTTCACAAACAAGTACAATTTACGACAAATGTCAAAGGCAGATATTCTATTCAAGGAAAAGAAAAAGGCCGGAGTTCACTTCGATGTCATAATACCGTTTGTGAGAGGAAAACTACTGCAATTTAAAAAATAAAATTTTCTCGTTTGTCTCAAGGAAGCGCAACAATAAAAAATAAAACTGCATTTGATCGTTCTTCTTTTAATGACTGTTAAAATGTAAAGTTATGAATATTACGACAGTTATAAAACGTTTAACAAAATCAATTTAAATTCAACGTGAAACTTTGTTTTTAAGAAATATTTTTAATTAATTATTTTATATCCTTTTAATATCCTCGTAAGCTCGTCAGGAAAACCCGCATTGAAATAGCGCAAACGAAAGCCCTAAAGCTCTAGTTTTTCATTCCAACGTCGAGAAAATTAAATAAAAAACTATCCGCTCGAACCAGCGACGTCAACGAACATTTAGACTTAATAATAACTTAAAGTCCCGTCTACCTCTTTTCCGACTCGATATTGAAACCGTATAAATTACCCGTCGCCAAGTTAAATCGGCCACGACAGAACTTTGCAGCATGAAATACTATGGCATCATTTTCAGAAGAAATTGCTCAAACTTATAACATTTTACTTTGTTTAGCTCTATCTATTAATTTATTGCATAAACTAATATAATTCTTCAACTATATTCTCGATCGTTCCTATTGTAGATATGCAACATGCCTTCAAGTAAAAGTGATAACAATAAGTTTATAATACGCACGTAGTTTGTAAAAACTTCGCGCCTCTGAATGCGGTGACCGAACCTGGAAATACAGAAATGGCAGGCAGCAAATTCAACCACCAGGGAGTCAAAATTCATGAAATTGTTATAACGTATTGTATCATGAGGGTGGTAATTTTGTAAATATTTGTGTAAATGATAGCGAATAATTTTGAATGATATGAAAATTAACATAATATCTTAGCATAATATATTTTATACATGACTGATGACGACAAAATATGTGAAGTCACACCAGAGTCTGACAGTCATAAATGTGACTTATCGAAACCACCAGGCTGACACTGCTCTTTTGTAGGAAGACTAATACTTACAATCAGTGATGGAACAAAAGTAGGAAAAAGCGACATGAGAATAACAGTGAGGAAGATGACAAAAGAAAATGATAAGTTTAAGAGTACTTTTCCCTCTCCCAATATAAACCTATTAGGCTAATATGTATGCGTAAACATATGTAGGTCAACGAACTCAAAATGGTAGCGTTGCTCATTTAACAATCGGATAAAAAAATGGTACGCTTAAAAATTGCCTTTGTTAAGGTACATCCTTACACTATATACTGAAATCACGTACATACCTAATAACATATTTAAACCGGAAATTATGATTTCGCACAACTTAACAAAAATGTAACATTCTCTATAACTTTAAATTTGAAACCATTAGGCGCTTGCTTTAACAATCGCAAGAAGAAATATGCCCGACTAAATCGGATTATATGGAAAACTGTAAAATTTAAGCGGAATAGACTTTCCTTACAATTTTACAGAACCAAGCAAAGCATCTTTTCCATAAAAACCTATCCGACCAGACCCAGGAACTTCATATTTCTTTAGATTTAAAGAAAAATAGGGTTTTTAAAATACTGAAGCCCGAGTCAAAGAATTTGCGTTTCAACCGACCTTAAAAAAGGAGGTTCTATATTCGACGTTTGTATGCTTGCACTTCCATGATGTTCTCGAAAAATTATAATCACAGTGAATGTATCAGGGAAGTTTTAAGTAGGTATATAATATATTAGTTAATGATGTTCGGAGGCACACCACTCTTCAATAACTCATATTAAATTACCTAAGATTGTTTTTATATTTTCGCTAATTGTGGACAAATTATGTTTTTGCTGAAAAGGTTCGATAAGGTCCTGTTGTTACATTGTATACCTAGTTGTAGTGATTGTTATCTTTAAAAGTTTTTTGAAACTTCACTAATCCCGATTGAAGAAGTGTGGCATGATCTATTGAGGCTTTAGAGGTCCATCTCCAACTACGTTCTAAAGAAAAATAACCAGGAACCCGTCAAGATTTAACCTTGTACCTATATCTAATTGTGAAATTTATTACATGTTGAAAATAAATGAAAATGTGTTCGTTCGTTTAACATTAATGGCATCGCTTACTTAATACGTGGTTTCGAATAATTACGATAAATACAGTAAAATATCCAATTATTAAATAGAAATCTAATAAACGTTTACAAATCACAGGAAACGCTGGGCGATCTCGGATTCACAACGCATTTATAAGGTGTTATCTTATAAGTTTCTGTTAAGTCCTAGTCAAAAATATCTTGAGATGTTTGTTTATTTTGAACTCACTATTAATTGTCTTTCATTTATTACACTAGCTGATTCGAAATCTTTTGACCTGTCCAAGTATAGGTAATTAAAAAAAATTTTAATCCGACCGCAGGCGCAGCTTCACCTATCAAGTTCAATAGTGAATCTATACTATCCCTCTATAGTCTATACTACCCGTAGCCGCACAAAAAATCAGTGTTTTATGAAAGCATAGAGGACAAACAAAAACATTCAAGGTATAATTATATATACACATACACATATCTTTATACTTGTAGTGATTAATAATGTATCTAGTATCTAATATACATTTTCGAAACACGCTTTATATTTCAATATAACTCAACTTAATTCCGCATAAATTTTTCTTTCAATCAGTTGCCCAGTTTAATGAATCTTTGAAGCCCAAAAAAAAATCAATTATAAACTGTGCAGTGGTTACGAAACGTTTAGGCTTGAATTATTTTTACTCTGATTTCGGTCACGTTCGTCGGCCGCAAGTAACAATGTATTTAGGTACATAGTTAGGTAAGAAGCACCACAAAATTTAAATTCAAAAAGTCAGCCCGTGTTTCTTATAAATAACTTTTCTTGACTTTGTCAACATAGCAGTAATTAATGTGACACAAATTAAGGCAAGTGTACTTTCATTTTATGGTTAATTAAGATTAACGTTATTTGACGTTATTTTGTAATTTTCATACGTATTTATGTAATTTTTTACTATTATTATAAAATAAAATTTTAAACTAGTTAGATAACATTATTAATGATAAATTGTATCACATACGTTGTAATTTGATACCAGATAAGGTTGGGACGTCTCTATGTCAGCTATGTTTCTCTGCAGTGACCATGAGGAAATTGATAAGTGTTCATAACCTGTTCTGACACCTGCTCAGCGCAAGCGCAATGAGCTCGTCTATCACAGAACTACAGTAAGGCCGCATTTGTATTGCTTCCAGGGAAAAACCATGTAAAAAATCGTCCAAATCGTGGAAAAATAGTTGTCGATTGGGGTTAGCTCTCTGGCAAGACAGAAAATGGTGAATGAGTTAAAATTATAAGCTCGAGCAGTGTAGGTCATTATCCTGGAGCAATGGCAAGATCGGTTGACAGGCTGGACTATCTCGTTTCGAATTTCGTCATCATTTATCGAAGGCCTGTATATCTAGTATACATATGCTGTTATTGATATGAGGTGAATTACCCCCTGAGAAGTAGAATTTTGTAAAAACCTAACATATTCGTAAAGATATGTAGGTAGGCTTTTCATTACGGAAAACGTACTACCCAAAAAAGTCATCATTACGAAATATATACAACCCTCATGTTAAGTGTAGTACCTACAGGCAAGCGTATCGCAAAAACCAGAAACAAGAGGAAAATATTGAGTCATTTGTGCCGAGGCGAAAGTGGAGTGGTACCGTGTGGTTGAATCGATACTGTTGAGATTCAGCCGCGCGTACGTATCAATAAGCATGCGTCATTGTGTCGATATGCGCTCGTCTGCCAGCCATGAATCCATATCGAGAATCCATTCAGAGCATCACTTTGCGAATCTGGCTGCTAGTTATTTTAAAAAGCAAATAAAAACTGACTTCAACCTAAAATGTAAGAAATTCGGTTTTTAATTTTGCTTTAATAATTAATAGTTTTTTAATAACAATAAATAAATAAAATTTCACACTCACAGCCCCACACTAGGATTCCGTGTATCGTGGGTGCCATGAACACATACAAAGACAATTACAGAAACACCCAGACCGGGAACAGAGAATGGATCTAAATGGATTATTTAAATTTCTGCCCCGCCAGGAATCGAACCTTTCGAATGATGGACCGGCGTGGTAATCACTATACCACACGGGTTGTCAGTTTTAGTCCACTAATTCCATGAATGAATGTCACGATTTACATTATATCTGCCTCGCGTGGGCTTCTAAGAAAATTCTAATTTATTTTCCGGAAAATGGAAAAGAGGACCTCACAAGGCACGCAGCGGTACATCGATTGAGAAGCCCTGGTATATAAGCTTGCACGATTTGCTAGATCGTCTATCAGACAATGTAAGAACACGCATAAATGCACCCGTATCGTATTAGTGAAGGTATCGTTTTGCATCTGTCTCTCCGTAACTATAACCAAGTCTATTTTAAAATGTTTACTATCACTAGTTTCTTTCGGAAAACAATATTTAGTTACGTGCAAAAAAAAATAAGTGCATATTATAAAACTAATATATTAATCGAACTCAATATTTGAAAAAAAGAGGAAAAAGATCTTTCATGGCATGAACGCATTTCTGAAAAGTAAAATGGGGTTAACTTCTGGATTATCTCAAGGAAAAAACCAGAGATAGACCTGAAAGTCACCGTTCGAAGGGAATAATGAAGCAATTTTTTAGAACTAATTTTGAATAATTTTAGAGGGCCGCCGGTAAGTTTTCACCGTCGTGTTTTCTTATTTATTACCTTTGAGTTACAAAAACTAAGCTCCATACGACGGCTCTTGGAACAATTTTTCTGAAGCTCATATATTATTTCTGGGGCTATGAAACAACATTTTCGGAGAGTAGATTCTTTTTAAAATCTTTGTAGTACAAAATGGTTATTTTGTACCTGCTTATAAACACGATAGAGATTGGTATAGAACATAATTATGACCAAATTACATTGCATATTTACTTATTATTAAGTACAATCATTATACTATAACGTAGTATTTGAATTTGCATCATAACTTGAGAAAAATTGTGTTCATCGATAATTATTATTCTTTCGACTCAGAGGTACAGTTTTTGACCACAAGTATCTTAATTGGCGCCACTTCATTCAATATTCTGCCCTTACAATCAACTGGACACAAAACTGGCAATTCTTGATTTACCTGTTTAAGACGTTTTTTAGTACCTAATGTTTGGAAGATATTGAAAATATTTCATATGTGTCATTTTTTTTGTGTTCTTGCAAACATATAACGATACTGACACGCTACAACCTATTACCATGATGATTGCAATAATTGAATGATGGAACCTGAATAGTATAGGACGATAATGAATATACAAATAGCTGATACCATATCTCATTTATATGCATTAACATCCGACAATTCTGGCGAACTTTACACTAAATAGTACAACAACATTTAAAACGACTAGACTGATCTCGAATAAGCATACTGGTTCAGTTCCGTTATGTTGGTGTGGTAGTACTTAATTACTGGTAACTATGCAACGTGGAATCTTCATACTTTCTCACAAAAAAGGTCTAACGACCCGTTCGTTTTGTTCTGTTTTAAATAAGTTACAGAAAACTTAGACCTTAATATATGTTGGTAGTAATGCATATAGTACAAAAATGAATGTCGCAAGGATTAAAAGTATAATAATATATATTTAAGGAGTTCCACAAATTTGAATTGTAAATC
>DWQK01004733.1:0-10174 GCA_018231225.1 Noctuana stator
ATCCATCGAACCATGAAGCTAATAAGTTAACACATTTACTGGTTCTTAGGCGGTACGAAGTTCGCCAGGTCAACTAGCTTAATATAAAATACCAACAGAACTATCTTAATCAATATAAAGAATAAAAAATTTCTAATGAAGAAAACAATTAAAATTTTATTTGTTGAGAAGCTAATTTACTTTAGTTATTCTATGATTTCTGCTACTTTAAAAATTTAAATTGTAAAAATATAACGGTGCTAAATTTGGTCCTTCGAGCCGGATCGAACCAAATTACATGGGACCCTAGAGGTTTGACTTTTTTGTTTTTACTTTTACTGTGTTAATCTGGCTTATAATTGAAAACACTAGGAAACTTTACAAGTTTATTACTATTTAAATTACTCAGAATGGCCGTAGGCAGTAAAAAAAGGTGGAGATCACAGACAGAACAGAGATAATTGTATGAGAGAAAAATTATTTAAATCTATTCTATTTCACCTAAACTGCTCATCATGGTCGTGTTTTCCTATTTATTATCTGTTATCTTAAGCCTCGCATGAGTTTAACACCGGCAATTCAGCAATAAGATAAAAAAACAGTAGCGTTTAAAATAAGAACAGTATTGAGAAATCTCGCAAGCTTCTCACTTGTACTGCAGATATTCCTGATAACAACGAAACAGACAAATAAACAATGTTATTTTAACAATTAGTTACAAGAGATTATAGACAGAATGATCACAGGAACCGGCTTTTAATAAGTCACCGAACAATTTGACACCGCTTTATCTCCCTATTAGTAACATAACTAACATAAATAACAGAGGTAACTTAACATAACAGACTTAAAATGACATCACAAAATTCGATCTTGTTTTCACAAACCTAAAGCCGACACAATGTAAACATTGTAACATAAACATTGTGGCCACTTGTAATTTGAGAAACAATTCAGGGTTCCGTATCCAAAGAGTAAAACGGGAACCTACTAAGACTCCACTATCCGTTTGTCCGTCTGTCTATCGATCTGTCACCACCAGTCTTATGAACAGTGTTATTTAGACAGTTGAAAATTTCACAGACGGTATATTTCTAGAAATTTTCTCATTTCGGGACTTAGCAGTATAATAATTACAGAGTCAAATAAATGTACTATATTATATTTGATTTAAATGTGGTACATGAATATTTTGTTGGCATTCAATGAATATTATCCTATGTTAAGCTACATTAAGATTGCAAATGTAAAAAATGACTGTTTTAGAATTGAAAAATAAATAAAAAAATTAAAAAAAATTCACTCCATTTCACATCCCAACAAAAAAAAGGATATTAATAAGAAGATAATGTTTACAAATACGTTACGAAGTAAGGTTTTCCTCAAGTGGTTATTCATGTATGGCAAGCCAATCCCGAATCATCTAATCACTCCCGATGTAAGCGGTGATAAGGTGATAACATTGTCTTGATAAAAGCCAACAATGGCTTTACAGGTTTTACAAGTGTGTTAGACTTTGCGAAAAATAACATACGTAGGTACTTAAACTTATCATAAAACAGGTAAAAATATAAGAAAATTGATGTAGCTACTTGTAAAATTTTTGTGACGCTTTCAAAAAATAGTATTTTTTATTGTAACAAGCAACCCATTGGGTTGGCAACCCTAGATGTAATCGTAAATTGCAGCGCATTAATGTCACAATTTATTCAACCCGATAATTACTTATTTTATTGCAACTAACGATAACGACACGTACTTGTGATGAAATTAGAAGTATTTTAAGTTAATTTTCCATTCTATAGGAAAACTTTGTATATATGAGTAATAGATACCAGTAGCCCTATCACGAATAATAAAGAACTACGTTAAGTAATCGAGTTACCTACCTAATGTCACTTTATCCATACGATTTTTAGTTTCCGATACGCCCGATACGGAGCGCTGTTCAAAATCCCATAAAAAATGTAACTGTTACTACTCGACGATGACGGATTTATAAAATGTTCGTGATAGGGTTACAGGCGTGAATAAGTTGACAAGTCGAAAATGGACATTTTTCAGGCCAGCCATTTTAAAGTTTGAGTTTTATCTTTATATCAGTATTTTAATGTTTTTAAATACTTTTTTATAGCAATATTATTATTTTAGTAGGAATTTTCTTTTATTCACCCTGTAAATATAGCAATTCTAAAGCCAAGTGTAGAATAATTTTCTTTTCATGCAAGTCGACTTACCAACATATTCACGCCTGGTACGGAAATAGTCATATCATTTATTGATTCAATCTGCAGAAAGGTACAAGACTGAATTGACTGCTGCATGAATGTAAATTATTGTTTACCGAAACCTCCACGATATGGCAGGCTATTCTTAAGTACTCGCAACATGTATTTTGTATTGTCACACTAATTACCGTGCGATCACGCAAGCGTGTGTTGCCGCTGTTTCAATGACAGATTGTTATCTTAATACTAGCTTATGCCCGTGACTTCGTCCGCGTACCGTGGACTATACAATCGGGCATTAAAAATCAAAAATATAGTACATTAGACCTAGGAATTACGTTGTCCCATACATACCGCCTTAGGGATAGATTTTCGAACAATGATTTCTTATCGGATGCCTTCGTCATAGAAAGAACACACCCTCCAAGTTTCAGGTGTCTACGATCAGCTGTTTAGGCGGTGCGTTGGTCGGTCAGTCAGTCATTCAGGACAAAGTATTTTACACATATAATATAGATTACCTAGTTTACTTAGGTTCACGTTAATCTTCCTGACTATCGCTATTTACTTTTATAGATAGCGTTTTTTTCGTCTTACACGAGGAGTCAAGACAACATCTGTCCAATCCACTAATATACTCCAAACCTGACAATCACTTATTAAATCGTAATAATAAAATTCACCTTTTAATCCCGAAAGAGACGGAACAAGAACAAAGATGGCTGCCACCTCCCTAAACACGTCCCAGTCCTGAAAAGAAGAAAAAAACGAATACTTATAGTTAAAAACATGAACAAAAAAACCGACTTCAAAATTGTCGCGCGCGTACTTGATGCAAAGTTTCTCATGGATGCCATTGTCAGAATTGGACCAAATTGAAATGGAACCACATGGAAAGCACCAGCTTTTAATTAAAAAGGAAATAATCAAAATCGGTTCATCCAATTGACAGTTAGGTACGAGGTACGGCATATGAGGTTTGCCATCTCGCTATTCGCTAGCGTGGTGGGTAAACTAATGTCTAAAACCTCATATTTGAGGCGTGTCTAGTCCTTCAAGCCTTTTTATGTCTCACTGCTGGCAACGGGTCTCTCCCCACAACCGAGGAGGCTTGGAGCATACTCCACCACGCTGCTTCAATACAGATTGGTGGAGATACGGGTTAGTGGCCAACACGTGTAGGTTTTTTTTTTTAAACCGCCCAAAAGGCCTACGACCAGGTTTAACGACTGTTATCTATCGATAACAACCGGGACCGACGGCTTAACGTGCCCTTCGAAGCACGGACGCGTGTCTAGTACTTGGAAAATAATGGGTCGACGAAGGTGGTACTTACTCTGACAGTACCCAGGACCAGACCAGCACCGATGGTGCCGCAGCCAGCGATGAAGAACGGCACAGCAACCTGCATCAGCGTGTTCCACCATCTTTCCTCCTTTTTCTGAAATTAAAAGAAAGCCAATATGACAAAAGGAACTAAGAACATGTTTGTGGAGGGGTTACGTTTCGGCTGTATTTGCCGAGTGATAAGGTCGACTGATTCAGACATACCATATCAAGATCACATCTTAAAAGTATCACAAACAAGAAATAGTAAAGAGTAATTAATTTAAAACAAACTATTAAGTTAGAGAGCAGATCTGATAGACACGAAATTATAAGATAGAAAATAAATAAGAAATAATTTAAACTCTTGAAAATAATGTAAACTAACATTTTTTTCATGCAAGGGACCTGGTGATAAGCGATTCTGCTCATCCATATTCCACCACAGATAGTAAATCAGTTTTACCTGAGATAATAAGTAATAGGTAGTTTAACGACTAAGGTAATCTAGGTATGTATTAAATATAAGTATGAACTAGGGGTATAGGCAAAAGAACGGCCGACTCAATTACTGACATGACACAATGACATTTTATTCTTTTTTACTTTTACATGAAGGTTCTAAATAATATACATATTATACAACAGTATGTAAATAAAAAAGAAAGGAAGCAATCTGAAAGTGGTAACAAGCATTGTTAATAAGGACGGCCGTCGATCTCTGAACGCGAGGTAAAAAAGCACTGTTCTTTTATTCGCTCGAAGTAATTTGTTTTAATCAGAGTGTTGGGTTAATAAAAGACAGTTATAATGATAACGGTAAGAGGACAATATCTTTTTCAATTGACGTAAACTGGGCACTTAAGTAATCTACTGATTTATTTCGACACGACATCACTTGATTAATTATTTACTGTGGTTACTATTTTAAATACTATGACTTGATTCTTGTATTTAAATAACCAGCTAGGTTATTTAAATACAAGAATAAAGTTTAATTAAAATGTAGTAAATTGAGATTTTTTTCACTATTTTTAATGATAGACTATCAATATTAGAAAAAGTTACAAGTAAAAAGCGTCTCAGCCAAATAGTGCCCATTTTAACAGCTAAATTAAAAGTTACATTTTTCCGTACATAATTACAATAGGTAACTAATTGAATTTATAAGAATACAGATTAAGAATAAAAATACAGATAACTAAAAATAATTTCTTATAATTTCTTAGCTTAAAAAAAGATTGTTTAATAGAGAGTGTAATTATGCATTCATTTAAATATCCCAGTAATAATTACAAGATAAAAGTAATTATTGTGATTAAAACTAGACAACTATTGTCGTAAGTTCTGAAGGTAACATTTCGAAATTGTTCTTGAAAGTAAAGTTATAACAATAAAATATTCATTATTTTAATTGATAGATTGAAATAAAAACAAGCGGTAAATTATCTCTAAGAACAAAAAGACTATGAATTCTGCATCAATATAATATAACAGTAAGAATTTTTATATTATGTTAATATGATTATTACGCTGTTAAAGAAAGATGAATATAAACGTAAAATTTTTACCTATAACGATTACCTATATTTTAAAAGTTTTCGATCACCTCACATCACCCACAAACACAAAAATATTTGCTATATAGATTATAGGTACCTACTCGTAAACGATAAAGAAAAATTTAATTCCATTCATATTAAAAAAAGATACCTAATTAAGTCATTACATATTTTATATGTATATCAAATAATGTGTTGATAAAATTTGATGATGCGTGTCGACCTTTATCTTTGCGATATGCACATCCAGATAACCAAATTCAGATCTATGATAGATATGACACTTAATAACAACATTTTCGAGTTCATGCTTAAAATTATTTAAAAAATATTAAACGCTTCACACTCACAGCCCCACACTAGGATTCCCTGTGTCGTGGGACTCGTGGGTGCCATGGACACACACAAAGACAAATACACGACACCCAAACCGGTAACAGAAATCTAAATTTATTATTTAAATTTCTGCAACGCCGAGGATCGAATCCGGGACCATTCGAATGGTGGACTGGCGTGGTAACCACTACACCAGGCAGGTCGTCAAAATTTATAATTGCGATGTGGAAAATTACGTAAACTTGTCTTTATTTTCACTTGAATCACGTATTGATACTTTTTTATACTCTAACAGGGAGCTTAGTACGAGTTTTGACAGTTTAGAAAAACATGATTAAGCAATCATGCCAGACATTTCCAACCTAATACATTTGAATTAAAAAATGAGCAATATAAACGGTCCACTTATAGTTCTCCCCGTACTCGCTAGGGGCGCTGCTATTCGATGTATGGAGAAACTCAAGACCGAATTGCGTTTATCGTAAACTACAAAAACTCATACTAGGGCCTCAGATAGACGAGTCACCGTTACTGATGGTAAGTTGTCACCGTCGCCTATGAAAATGATCAATATCAGGGAGTCACAAATGCGGTGCCAGCTTTAAAGGAGTTCTTTTAGCGACTTTTTTGAAGAACCAGTTATCACAGTCTACCCGAAATCCTTCTACAGGGAGATCGATTCATAATTTTAATGTACATGGTAGGCATTAACGATTTTAACAGGCTTTTACCGACTCTCCAATTAGTTACTGTTCCAAATATTATTAACTTGCTTTAGAATACATTTTATTACTAACTAAAGCATGATACTTATCATTTCTGCGAAAATAACTTGTAATTTTCAAATTCTCTGATCTTCCTTATAGTTTATCCCTTATCATTTTTAGCTTATCCATCGATTTTATATATGATCTATAAGAAAATAACTTGTGTGTGTTAGATCTGTAAAATTAAAAATTTTAATTACTAAACCAAAAATTACTTCGTCTGACATCAAAATAATACTATCGACAGTTCTGACTTTCTTTTTAATGAACGACAGTGACAATGGTTTATCTATTATTGACCTTTTTAATCTATCTCTATAGAACTCAGTGGAGATGTGTTATCTATATATTTAGAGAGGTTATAAAGGTAATAAATTACCAATCTTCTTGAAATTTTAATTTCATTTACATTACAAAGCGACTCAATTAGAAACTATAAATAGATGAATTGGTATATTTTACGAGTAATTGAATAGACATATTGTGTTTGCCGACCCCTGTGGTGTAGTGGTTACTATGCCATTCCACTTTTCAAAGAGTACTGGGTTGATAACATGCGGGACAGAAGTTCAAATGATGAATTAAGATTTCTTTTCCCGATCTAAGTATTTGTGTATTACACGCAAATTATTATAGATATTTTTTATTATTTATCTTTCGTAATTTTGAGACACCTCACAATCAATTGCTTTGATTTAACCACTTCTCACAAGACAACACGTGTACCATTTAGAACCATTCATTTTATATATTTAGTTGTTTCGTAATTTGTGACTATTCTCTATAATATAATATATCATTTAGTTTATAGCTGTCATTCAACTTATTAATTATACATTGTTTACATCGAAGTGAACTTAACTTGTGGGTCGCTCGTGTACAATGTCACGTCATGTTGTACTCGTAATAAATAATTGAGACGACATAATTATTGCGTTCGTTGGGGCGTTGGGGCAAACAATTGTACGTAACTTATGTGAAAAAAATTGTTCATAATTTACGGTTGATAATTATGATGAGTTGTGTGTAAGTGCCATAAAGAATTATGAAGAATATAATATTTAAAAGTAAGTTTAACGTTCATGCATTGACAAGAACTAGGATATTACTCAATAGAGCAGTGATTAACTGATGGCTTAACAGGTGAGTTATGACCTTTGAGACTATTTTCTATCGTTTATGAGTAGCAAACGAGCATGCAGGTGATATTAAGCAGTCACTGAAACCCATGGACATCTACGTTCACCCTCAAATAGAAGAAAAGTCAATCTGAGAATTTACAGGGAGGCGTTGCTACTCACGAGGACCGAGACAGTCCCCTCAAATACCTATAGCGTATCCGGCATTCACACTGGCCAACCGAACTACAAGCATAAAAAAAACAAATATAAAGTTATCAAAAGATAACTGAAGTACATCGACCCTCGCTTTGATGCTGTATAAAACCTTTCTCATATTTGATAGGGAGACCCGTGCCCAGTAGTGGGTTTCCCTGGACAATCCAGGACGCGACGCCTAGAAATATTTTAAATTAATTTTAATAGACTTGCCCCAGACAACGGTTGTTTCTCGGCGTCTGCCTCTGTGATCTTCTTTTCTGATTGGTCAGGGCTTTTCAGTTCCCCGTTTGAGTTTACCGATGACATACTAAACGCCGTATCTGGACATCCCATTTCATCTGGAACAAAAAGTAAAACACTAGCTTTGCATTATCACAAATTTTGATAACAGTTTTCTATTAGTATAAACTTACTGCCCCGAGGAACTTCATAACGCCCCAAAATCAATAAATCCTACTAATATTATAAATGCGAAAGTTTGTATGAATACATGGATGTTTGTTACACTTTCACGTAAAAACTACTTAATGGATTTTAATGACACTTCACAACAATATAGCTTATACATCAGAATAACACATAGGCTACAATTTATAAAAATATCGTGTGAATTGCTTGAAATACTAATCGGCATGAGCTATTATACATATAAACTTTCCTCTTGAATCACTCATCTATTGCTATAAACTGCATTAACATTCGTTGAGTAGTTTAAAAGATATCCAATATAAAGATAAAGAAGTACCTACTTAGGTACATTTATGGCCAATGATAAGTTAATTAGGTATCAATCTCTACTAAAGATCTATTTAACTTAATAAATATCTAGTAACTTTTAAACGATTAAGATTTTTACCGCTACGTTCAGATGCAAGACAAGATAGAAACATTGTGCTTCAGATTTCCTATCGCAGAGAAATAGCTAACGTAATTTAATCTAGCAATAATATAAGGTCAAAAGTAGTTCAATTACATTATTACGCTCGACTTAAGTTGATTTTACGACTTGCTATTACGATAGGTATTCTTGAGATAAGAGTTCTTAAACGTATAAATAAATAACGCTTTACACTCACAGCCCGACACTAGGATTCCCCGTATCGTGGGTGCCATGGACACACACAAAGACAAATACACAAACACCGGTAACAGAAATCTAAATTCATCATTTAAATTTCTACCACGCCGGAAATCAAACCAAGGACCTTTCGAATGGTGAACTGGTGGAATCCACTACACCATACAGATCGTCGTATGAACATTATTTTGCTGTAAAACCACGAAAACCATACAAGCTCGACAGTTGTATTAAAATTCTCCGCGACGATTTCACGGCGAAAACACGCCGCCGCCGCCGATATTTGACCGGCGCCCGCCGCCGGAGATTTTAGCATCGGCGCACACATCTAGTACCTAGTATCACAGATTTGTTTACGATAAGTCTAAAACGTGATGCGATCATTTGACAAGACAAGTGTGTATTGACTATCGGCAAATCAAATCATCAAATCAATCTAAAAGGTTGATGTCCAATCGATATAATGATATGGGCAGATTGTTGTTTCTTCGAATGCAGTTGTTTGCTACTTGATAGGCACTTAAGATTATCTATTAATCAGAGTTATAGATAAGATTGGTATAGATATTTTTATTTCACCTATTATATGATTTCAATATCAGCGAGGGTTGATTGGTGGAAAATGCCACTAGGCATTAAGCATTGGGCTTCCGCCCATTGATAGATAGATTTGTTATCAGCCGCTTTCGTCCAGCGTTGTGAACTATGGCCTAAACTCTTTTCCCTAGTCTAGAGTCTAGCTTGAACTACTTTCTAGATTTAAAACATTTAAACTTAATACGTTATCGATAAAATTTTGAACTAATTTGGTCTAATTTTGAACTATAATAGCTCTTTTTTCCATTGAATACAAATTACCAAGTTGAAATTTAATAAAATTAATAATTTACTTTACAAAGCGACACAATTTTAAATGAATACGTATTTTTATTAAAAACAGCAAAATAAAATCTCCCATTTGAGTTCATTTTAACACACATAGTTACGCAAATGTTTATCCTATACGTACATTACGTGTTATTATTTATTAAATAACAATTATGAAAATTATTTTTTTCGGAACTTTGCGTAACATAATTGTGACTTTAAAGTAAAAATGGTTAACGGTTAAGTAACGTTTACGGATGGGGTGTGAGAGGGAGGGGTAGGGGAGGGGGGAGGTTGGGCATAAAAATCCTCGATCCTCTCCTAATATAAAAGGTGACAAAAGAGAATATTCAGAGGTATGATGTGTTCCAAATATTAAAGACATTATATAGAGAGCTGGTAACAGAAATATTAGTTACCCAATAAACAGTATTACAATTATTTGTAAAAGATAATACGGTTGTAATAGTGAACGCAAACAAAATAGGCACCAATTGGGGACTGGGGGTCACCTAATATGAATTATCTGAGTATACAGAGATCAATATAATATGAACTTCGTTGAAATATGACCCTTAGGTGCAGAATCGATAGCGAAGATTGTTTTATAGTTAACTAGTTGACCTGGCGAACTTCGTACCGCCTCAGAACCAGTAAATGTTGTGTTAACTTATTAGCTTCATGGTTCGAT
>DWQK01004734.1:0-10173 GCA_018231225.1 Noctuana stator
CAATTCTTAACGCGGGTAAAATCGCGGGGTACAGCTAGTCTAAAATAAACATAAAGTATAGTTGAGTGTTTCATGTAAACTGTTTATAAGTATAATAAGTAAATATTATATTCTAACCTATATAAAAAGTTATTAAGCTTCTTATTGTGAGTAAATACAAAGGGTCTACAGCCTATGCATTTCCTTATTGCTTCAGAAGTGCTCGTATTTGAACGATAAAAACGTCCTGTATAAAATATGAACATAAAATATGTACTTCGGACTCAATAAACAAGATTTATGGCAATCTTCAATTTAATTATTTAGAATCCTATAATTTGTGATGTGTGATACCTATATACTCGTATGTATATTGTATATACAATATAGGTATTCTACACTATTCAATGCTTAAATGAATGAAAAACATATGTTGGTTTACAGGTGTAAAACAAGATTTTTCACACCTACGAGTAGGTATTTACATAAAGCATTAGTATGAAAACAGAGGCATATTTATTAAACGCCGCCTAGTCTAACAGCTCAGTGGTACATTAACAAATTCAATCTCTGTGTTGCAGTGGAACCCGAGGAATAATCCATTAAGCCCCCTATAAATAGAACACGTAATAAATCAAGTGCAACTTGCAACTTCATGCCAAGGTAAGACTATTATTTCGTAAGTTTACTTTCGTGTTGTAGTTATAACCAATTAGTGGAGGCAGGATTAGTGGTTGTTGTCTATGTGTAAGAAAATGTACCGAATTAATTACAGCCTTATTTGGAGAAAAAATTGTTGCCGAGAAAATACTCATTTACTCCGAAAGCTCATTAGTAAAGTGATAGTATTATCAATTACTGTAGGAACTTCTATCAATCAAAATTATAATTAATATAGTTATAAAGGTTATATTATAATATAACAAATATTGTATTTTTAATAGTACGGGTTACTTGTATAGACAGAGGTAGGTACTTGTAGATTCGGTAACAGATTTCCGCATTCCGCGAATTGAAAACCTTAGAACTTTTCTTAACAAGCTTAACGAAGGTTAATAAGAAAAGTTTGTAAACAGGCGCATCGAGTACGCAAAACATCAAGCAAACATTCATGTAAAAGGGCTGCTATAGAGAGAAATAAAATTGGTTTTTACTCGGCGCGGGAGAAATAGAAGCATTTCCATAATAATGGACACTGAATTATGCATAGGTTTGGATCGGCTTGCGGCTTACTAGTGGCGAATATTGGCAGTTGCAGGGCACCCCTTGTACTGCACATTATTTGGTTTAAGAATTCACAAGGTGTAATTATTTTATGTTGAACTTTTGTATATTTCCCTATCCGAGGATGACCATGATAATAATCCATAACGCTGTTACTTGGTGTGCGAATTAGACAAACGAACTTGAAACGTTACCTTTAATCATCGACCATCCAATGCGCTTCTCGTACCAATTTTATTGCTATTTTTAAAACATATTTAAGCAAATAATTATGTCAATCGTGAAATTTAAAAAAAAACAATAGAACTGCTTGTAGGTATTTAAAGAAAACTAACATTTTTCTAAAACCCGCATCGACAAGCCACCAACAATCATACCATTAAATCAGCTAAAATTTCTCCAAAGAGAGATAAATGCCTCCTAAAATATGCTTAATTTATACGATGAAAGCTGAATTTCATTATCTTAAATACTTGAACATGATAGGGGTTTAGAGATGTTAGATAATGAGCTTACTTTGTTTGATTCGCTTACAAAGCGTTTACTCAGCCCTATAAGTATTTGTGATCGATGAGTACCTAGGTACTATCGCCTTACAGTTTTAACGATCTATCAAAATTGTCTAAGCTTCGATAAATAGACTGACGTTATACGCTTTTTTATTTTACAAAATGTTGATCGATGGATTGGCACTCATATAGATATCATCGAATACCTAATATCACTGTGTGTTACCTTCTTTTATCAATTTATTTAGTATTATAATGCATTTTTTTTATCACTCTTCAAACTAAACTGAATAGTCATACTACCAACTAACTTTGCCGTTCCATATAATTATTTACGCAAACATAATAATATGAATTGTATAAGTTGTGCAACTTTAACCACGTTTTTACAAACTTTGTAATAACCAATTCTGTTTTCATACATATTTTACACAGTAGTTCTGTACTTATAAAAACATACTTTACGGAATACGTACGTGAAAGGTACTTTCCGTTGAAAATTGACTCCCGAATTTCAAACGTATGTACCTACGAAAAGTATGAATAAAGTTTGCGGAATCTGTGGTTTGTTACTATGTTAAATCGTAAATCATAAAATATTTTAACGTACACCTAAAGGGAAACCTCAAAAATTTCTCTATTTTGTTTTTTCGTTAGTGAGTCGATACTTTTAATTTCACTATTCACTTTTCCACTGCTGTGGCCTCTCCTTGACCTATATTTTTTTTAATATAAAAGGGCATTTTGTTTTTGGGACTCGACAGCATAGAAAAATATTGACTTTGCTGTTGTCTACAAATATGTGAATAAAAGATACCTACTGGACACCAATATTTAATTATTAAATACAACGAAAACATTTAGGAATAAATATTTCTCGTTGTGTAAAAATTACCTGCAGCTATGTAAGTACATCAAATATAAAAATAGACTATATTAATGCAAACCAAATTTAAACCAAAAATTACTTGAATGTAATGAAGCAATAATTACGAGTACGAGTTGTTGAAAACAATAATAAATAAAATTGTCATTAAAAATCTTTGTTACCAAAATTATGATTCATTGCGGCCGTAACTGGTGGGATAGACGTAAACAGATAAAAAAGTTATAAATTTTTTTATTATATTTAATCATAATTGTGACTTAGACTTAAATTTTTGCAATCAATTCCTATTACGAAACTTTTTCAAAACGATGACAGCATCTCCATTACAATTTAATAATCCAAGAGATATAATATCTGCGCCACCATTTCAATCTAACGAAGCAGCGGGCAAAATCTACTTTTAACTTTAACCATTTCCAGTCTTTATTTTTTCTTTTCGCCATAATCGTATCTAGGTTTGCAAATTTGAGCTCTTTGTCAGACTGCAATTCATGAGAATCATTTCTGGATGCAATCCCAGCGATTATTTGAACGAGAAGAAGCCGTAGGCGTTTTGCAGCCAGATTAAAAACGTAAAGATGTTCTTGTTAAACGCGGTGAATACATA
Organism: Noctuana stator; assembly: GCA_018231225.1. Taxonomy (NCBI): domain Eukaryota; kingdom Metazoa; phylum Arthropoda; class Insecta; order Lepidoptera; family Hesperiidae; genus Noctuana; species Noctuana stator. The sequence continues at coordinate 3,209 of DWQK01004734.1, forward strand.
TACACGCTCATTTAGAGATAGTATTTAAAATTAAATACTATGTCTATTAAAAAAATTTAAAAAAGTGCATGTATGTATACCTCCTTAAAGTTCTTTTTTTTAAATTATACTAAGAGTTATTGAGTAACAAATGAGAATGAGATTAAAAAAATAAACATGCTGAATAACATCATAATTGTTGTGATGAATGTACTGTACACGCGTAAGAAAACATAATGGATAAAATTGAAGCCGCAGGGAAGGTAGCAAGACCCAAGAAAGGTTATTAAACGACCGCCTTTGGCATCTACTCAGTATTAATTAAAAATAATTTAAAAGACAGTAGGTCTATCAAAAGCGTAATGTATGAGAGAGAATGTGTACCAAAAATTAAAGTGTTTGTCTGCAAACCAAACATACTTAACTTTAATAGGAATACGACGCCGGAATTTAGGGATATATGTATAATAATATATATTTGAAGTTAGATTAAAAAAAATATTACTCATCTAGGTAGGTAGGAAGGTATATATATAAAATCTTGTTTACAATACATAGAAATATAATATGACTAAGATAATATTTCGTTAATATGCATGTGAACGAATCAAAACACAATATTGTACTTAACTCTAATTTGATATCTGCTCGTGAGTGCAATAATTGTATTTCTGCATATGACAGACAAGAAAAGGATGAAGGAAGGATGGAACAAGAAAAAAAGAAAAGTACTAAATTTAAATGTAAACGGGAATCTCCGAATTCCGGTGACAGTGAAATTCCTGAAGAGATATTATGTACGCAAAGATGTTCTAAAGGTAAATAAGCATTCAAGGAAATTGCATTTCAGCGTAAGCCTATTTACGGTTTGTGTTAATCACAAAAGCAAATAGGATGGAAGTTTCTGTCTGTAAACGTATTGAAGATAATAATATGAATTTTGCAACAATATACAGAGACTGGTGGATAAAGGTGTGTTTTAAACATCTCAAAATTGGTTATCTGGTTAGTTAACTGCACATAAGTCAATATGAATTAAAAGCACACGCATCGGGATTGAACTTACAGAAATAAGTCAGAGCTAAAGGTAAAATAGATTAAGATAAAGATGTTTCCCTTAAAGAAGGTAGCTATAGCAAAAATATCATAACGTGTTATGATTTTTCATTAACTATCTACGTAAACTTTAAACATGGACAACCTCGAAATGCAGAACCACACATACAGAATTACACCATTGGGTCTAATTGCCGGCACATCGCGTTCATCGTGTAAACAATATTGGCCGGCCTTGCACATGTCATTATGTTGCTTCATATGGCCTGTAGTGTAATTTGGATGATTGTTCGCTAGTTTGTGTGTCATCTCCGTAGTGATTAGTGCTAGCTTAATTGAAAACTAAAAGTTTTATAACATATTATTTTATAGAATGCAACCACGGATCAAAATTTAATAAGTTATCATTGAAATGTGCTAAATTTGATATATTGATAATGTTGCCTCCAGTTCTAATTAGGTAGTTGGGATGCAGCGAAACGAGAGAGACAAACGGCTGCTCGTGGATTAATTGCCATCACGCGATCGATTATTGCAATCGCAATTTCTAACAGAATGCTCTCTAATCCTGCTACGCCGGCATTGTTCACTATTAATTGTAACTTTTCATAAGCTTTAATAGTATATACTAAACCCATTTTCATATCTGTACCGTTATTGACATCAGCGACTCTCGTTAAAGTTTATTTACCATTTCCTTCTATTTTATTCTCTACGTCTTTTAGCTTTATTGGAATTCTTCCTACAATGACAATATCAGCCATGTTTTGAAAATTCCAGCGCAAAAGATGCACTTGACTCCCTGGTCTAAGGAACTTTTATTCATAAACAGGCCTTATAGGCATAAAAAATATCTGTTTTATGCTGTGTAATTCGTTTGAAGTTTTGGTATCTACTTGTACCTTTATTGTTTTCCTAAGTTTAAGTCCAGTTTGAAAGAAAACATGTTTAGGTTTTGCTGACTAATGTTTCTTCTACAAGCCTTTATGACGTCTTTCGAAAATTTGCATATAATTAGTTTAAAGTTGACCAAAAACGTTTTTAAAGGCAAGGATATAATCCTCCACATTTACCGCTTACCCTGAGAGGCATGATTTTATCTCGTTGAATTAATGTATGAGGATAATGAAAATGAACTGATCACGCCCTCGGGGTAGGGCGCTCCTTAAATACAGTAAGATGTTCACATTTTCCATTGCCTTAATAGATCCAAAGATTAGTTTTGAATATATACTTCACAACCAACTTTAGTTTTCTCATGTTCAAACAACAGTTCAATGTAAAAAGGCATAAATAAAAGCTCTCCAAACGGCAACGGTGACCATTTACTGCGTAGAATGTAGTACCTTTATTTTCCTTTTTGTAAGTGCTACTGCTAACTACTACTGAAATACTAGTCAGTTTGATGTATTTAGTGACGTTTATCCACTAATGGTCAACCATTCAAATCCCGACCGTAACAAACGGTATCTAACTTTGAGCATCGTTCACGATTTACACAAAATGCAGAACTATTATCCTATTTCTCTTTAATACATCCCATGAGAGTATTCAATTTAATATCCCTTTTAAACTTGGGTAGAGTAAAATGTTTTATTTCATAACTTCCATTAATGAAAATTTTAATTATGAAAAATACGCAAACGATGCTGTTGTAGACTTTGTGTTACGCTTTTGGAAAAAGTTATAGAGGATGGGAATTATAAAAAATATTATGGTGAGATCATTTCCATCACTTGAAACCTTCGGCATCTTACGTAGAAAGTTGAAATTCCCGGAAACTCCGCAATATAATACCGTGCAATGAAGTTTAGAACAGGTGGTGTAGTAATTTATGACCAACTTTCTACGGCATTTTGCCATAAATCACTAATCAACTCGTAATTTTACTTAATAAATTGTGAAACAAGCATAACTATAGTAACGACTATAGATTTATATACAATATTGATAGTGATGATATTATGAATAGAAAGGCTGCCTAAGTGTCTGCCTTCTACAGATAAAATCGTTGTCCTGAACATGAGTATACTTGGTGCACCTAATTATCTCTACTTTTATTTCTTTAGTATCTTGAAGTCTGTTGTCGTAAACGTTCACGACAAAAGATTTATCTTAATTAAAAGTTGGGATACCTACATGTGTCAGTTTTTGGCATCGCGTTAAAAGTAGCCTAGTCCTGGGTTCTATTTCCAGCAGGGCATTCCCATGGGTTACAGAAACCATTTAATTCAAATGATCAACAAATACAACTATTATACTGATACTAGCATATTAGTTGAAAAGATTATTTTAATTAAATTAATTAATATTAACAGTAGCTACATACGAGGTGGTTATTGCATAATTTGAATACAGTGTGCCGAAACTCGCTGATAGTCGAGGGAAACAGCTCATTAGCATTTGTGCATACTCGTTACTACGTGCTAGCTTTCAGATAGTGAAGTACGTCTGGTGTGCATTGCAGATTTTACTTACGTTTTATATTTATAACTTGATTTTTCTCTTAATATAAACAGTACACGAGTACACATCTTGTCCTTTTACGTCTTCTTCACAAATTAAGAGAAAACTAATTCAGTAGAGTCGGATAATATGCTAAGTCTATACATTAATTCGTTAAGAGACTATTAAGAAACTTTGTAGGTTATAGATTAGTCTTTTTAAGTACCTTACAGTGCACGGAGGAACCTCAGATTAGGCAACCTCTAGTATAGCACGAATAGTGAAGTAGGTAATAAATTCACTTTCTGTGTAATTATTTCTTTTCTGTTAAAGAATGCTCATTATTCTCGTATAACTGATCAAAGCCACGTTCGATACAAAGCAATAGGGATGTACAATTAGAAAATGAAAACGAGTGAATGCAATTCAAAGAGTCGAGTATTATACACTATATGCACTATCGGTTATACACTATATTATGTACAGTACAGCTATCGGTTCACGTTCACATAGGCATTACGCAATACAGATAGTCTTAAACTCCGTAAAAATGAAAATTTTTAGCGAATTTAAAATGGAGGAGGTTCTATGTTCGGTTGTATGTTTCTCCCCATTTTTTATGACTGTACTAGCTGTGTCCCCTAGCTTCACCCGAAATAAGAATAGCAACGTAAAGCTTGATAGCTTATAGCCTTCCTAGATAAATGAACTATCTTACACTTAAAAAAATTTTCAAATCGGTCTATTAGTTTCTAAGATTAGCGCTTTCAAACAAACGAGCTCTTCAGCTTTATATTAGAATAGATAATCACCGATATCTCCATAGTTTGTAAAACTATGGTGATGATTCCTTTTATTATGTGAAAGGGTTTGGTCAGTAATTGGTCCCATAGAAAAAAATGACGATGAGACCTTGGATTTCGAAGATACAACACAGAACAGATTTCAATAAATCAAGCGTTAATTTTACATAATCTTTATTAAATTAAGTACATTTTGTTGATTTGTAAAAATGATAAATCATGTCATTGACTGAAATAGGGGCTAATTTTAGTTCGTGAAATGCAGTAATCGCCATAACACTATTGATATGGTTTGATCCTAGGCGCTACTCAGTAATAGGTATGAAAAATCAGCCACAATAGAGAATGGAATTTAAGCTCCAACTGCGAGTGAAAAGATAAATCCAACGTACAATAGTCGGCCATTTGTACAAAAGGAACAGGTCTCGAACGGATATTCACTTTGTCACAATGTATCTATACCGGTTCATTGAGAACCTTATACTTTATGTCACAGATAACGTTCTGTAGACGTAGATTGATTCAGATAAATGCATTGTAGAAATTAAACTTAGTACCTATGTTGTTACTTTTCTTGGTACCTACTACTTAATACTGGCTCAGATTAAACTGATTTTTTTAAGACCGTTGGGAATTTTTTTAGGACCGTCTTATTTTTCTTTAGTAAAAGAATTTAAGAAGCGATATAGGTAAATAATCAAATAGGATACTTATGGAAAACACACTATAAGTGGGGTAATGCGCGCTTCTTGACATGCCTAATTAAACTTCAGTAATGATGTTCTTAAGTACATTGTACATGTTAACAATACAGCGAAGCGCAGTCTGAATTTGTTGACATACTTTGAAGTAATTACGGCTTGGAACATGTAACTAGTCTCAATAGCGGAAGGATGTAGATTCGCTTAGAGCTTTAACATGTATGACAAAGTGATGAAGAACGTTCTATATCCAACTGTGAGTTAGCACTGTTGAAACATTAACAAAAAGACATTTTAAAAAACTAGATTTAAATTAAACCGACTTTTAATGTATTAAACTGTGTTTACAAAGTTCTCGAGAGTTGTTGAAAACATTTCATAGAATAAGTTTTATGCAAACTGATTCGAAACATTACCTACGAGTGCATTAGGTTTTGGAGGTAAGGGTTCATTTATTATTCGTTCTCATTATTCCATAAAAGTTTCATACAAAGATAATTTCCTCCAAACAACTCTTCAAAGAGGTAAATACTATTTGAAATATAATTCAGGGATACCAACTGAAAGTTTTAATCCGTTCCCTTTTAGAGGAATCTATTATCTATCCATAAATAGTGTCTGGCATGGTAAACATTACACCACACATGGGTCGTCTATGTATAACACATAACACCAACAGTTTTTATCGGCAATGGTCACTTAAACGACATTCAGGATCCATATTTGTATAATCAAAATTGGGCATTTATTGTGAAACATGCTACAGTAGCCTCTATAAACCCTATAAACAAATGGATGCCGGTGACAGGTGACAAGTGACGTAATGGATGAGGGGTGGGAAGTGAAGTTGGGTTATATACGATGTGTTGTCTGTGACCCGAGTGAGAGATTTATTATGAATGTGTTAAAAATTTCAGCGCACGTAAATTATTGAAATCAACACAACAAAATTTACAGCTCCCCAATAGGATTCTTTGTTTCGTACGTGCCATGGACACACACACAGACTATTACACAAACACCCATCTAAATTCTTCATTTAAATTTCTGCCCCGCCGGGGATCGAACCCAGGACCCTTCGAATGGTGGACTGGCGTGGTAACCACTACACCACGTGGTTCGGCAATTAAAGTAATAGAGATAATGAAATGGGGTTCGTCAGAAAAGAACAATAAAATTCTAGTTCAGTGAAGCAAAATCGTGACAGTTGACGGACCAACATAAAAGCCGGTCTCTCAACGAAGTTAAATAAATGCCAACAGTAACTTCTTCAGAAACTTCAGAGCGCAAAAGTTTATCCAACCCGAGCTTCAGAACTAATCAAGACTACCCTTTATAAAGTTAAATACAAAGACTAAAAATTCTAATTCTGCTTGCTTTAGATACACATTTTTACAAGATTTAGATTTGAAAATTAAAATAAAGTTTTTTAGTGAAAAAAATTTCATTGGAGAGAGCAGTTTTGAGGCTTCGAAAGGCAGAGGTATAACTTTATTACAATTGAAACAAATTTATGTTTGCCTTTAAATACAATAATATTTAATTTTCTATAGGTAGATATCAAGGTTCTATAGGTAGATATAAATACAAAATTAGATATAAAAACAAATTAATATTATTCTGTTCGTGGTAGAATAAAGTTTTTGAGAATTTTATTTTAAAACTACTTTATGCCCGCGACTTCGTTCTTTTTTTTGGGGGTTGAATTTTGGAAATTGCTAAAATACGTAATTCCTTATATTTCTGTCGTACTCAACTTATACGAAATTGCATGCTAATATGTCCATATAAAACTTTCAACCAATATTTTACTCTCTTAGGAGTGGTACTTTGGAAAACCCACGACACAAAAACGTTCAATTAAAAAGAAATTTTAATAACTTTATAAGCTCCCTGTATTTATGAGCATGGCTTCAACCCTTTTTATGTCCCACTGCTGGGCACGGGTCTCTCCCCACAACCGGGGAAGGCCTGGAGCATA
>DWQK01004735.1:0-10172 GCA_018231225.1 Noctuana stator
TGGATTGCAAAACATTTAATTTCTCCAATATTAGATTTTCGTAGAAACGTCTTTTTTTGTTATGACGGCAGTATAAACGAGACAGTACGAAAATGAACAGCAATTTAAAAAAATAACTCAAAACTACAAATTGCGAGTAAATAATATTATAAATTGCAAGAGACGAAAAACTTTGCTGTTCAGGTAAATAATATTATCAGTGCGAATACTCGTACCTAAATAAATAATTTTAATGTAATACAGTTCATAAATCGAATTAAAATAAAAAGCTCAATGAATTAACCTGGTACTTTCGTAATTTGAATTTCTAAAGATGTTGAAACCGCAAAGGGTCTATTTAGTTACTCTAATATTCTAGAATAACGTGTAATCTGATTTAACTGAGGTTACTTTGTATACTAATAGTAAATGTTTAGGGCTATATTGAAAGCATCTTTCTTTCATATTTAACCGTTATAAGTGTAATATTACTATCATAGCCAAAAGTCCACCTAAAAGTAATGAACCGACTAATATTTCTTTTGATAAGTGTTTCAAACTCTTATTGTATTTTAAAAGATATTTAATGTGAACAAAGGACATGTCAAAACGTGGCGGATACAATGCTCTTTATGTTTATTGCGAGTTTTAAAATAATTAATTATTTAGTATCTACCAAAATACCCTGCAATTTCTCTCCTATCCAGCCTCTTAATTTTTATTCCATGGATTGCCGATGTAATTAATAATTACTGAATCACATTAAAGACTTTTGAAAAGATGAGAAGGTATCTATTACTTCACGAATATTCTTATAAGAAAACGAAACACGCCCCGAGGTCAGGAAATTTCATAAAAACTAAGCTAGAACTCAATTTCATAAAACAAAAACAGGTGTTCTCTTGGGGCAAAACCACGGCCATTGGCAAATCTCGCTGGCTATCTGCGACCCACTACGTACTCGCATACATACTATACATATGATGCTGGGTGTGAGTCAAATTTCCCTAAGGAGAACCATGTGGACGGTAGGTGAGTACGCCAGATTGCAACGCTTTATTTTCCTGCAACTTGCTTTATGATATTACTAAAGTTTTATAACACAGTGCTAAGTTTAGAAAAGACCAAGGAAAAATAATGACAATCTTATCTATATATATAAAACAAAGACGGGTTTGTTACAACACTTATAACTCGAGATTTGCTGAACAGATTTTCATGATGTTTGATTATTTAGATGCGTCTCGGGCCGGTATAACATAATAAATAATAATAAAATAGAAAAGTTCAAGAGTAAAAAAATTATGAACAAATACATTTTCCCATACATTTTCTATTTTTTTATGACATCTCAAGAACGGCTTGACTGATGTCAAATGAGCTTTTTTTGGTCGTCTTGACGTTGAGCCATTTCTTACATTAAGACTTCCATCGGAACTTGAAGTTAATAAGTTAACACAACATTTACTGGTTCTTAGGCGTTACGAAGTTCGCCTGGTCAACTAGTTATTATATAAATGGAGTAATTTCAAAGGTACTTCCCTACTTGCAGGGATTTTTAAGTTGATTTCGCTGACTTCCTAGATGATTTCGTAATTTATCTCACTAGCTTATAGTCGTTAAAAGTTTAAATAGCCTTCCTGTTTCCAAAAGGAACGATAAATCCAGTATTTCTTAGTTCTGTCTTCCACAAAACAAATAAGTAATAATAAGCTTATCCTAATTTAAAATGCAATTAAAGTCGGCGCCCAAAATATTTAAATCTGTGCAAAGAATTTAAAAGGGAAAAACATTAAAGTATAATGGCATCCTGTTTACGCAGGCTCGAATGAATATTAAAAGAGCTCAAACACTCGCGAAATGCTAACGAAAACAGTTTGTTCTCATAATCGTTTTTGGATACTCACTGACAGCCCGTCTGATATTCAGTTTTAAATAAAAAAGAATAAATTTATATTCAGTTAAACAAATAATAATGATCAATTTATATTCAGTTAAATAAATAAAAAATAATCAATTTATTATAAAAGTATTGAGTCACATTTCCATAGACCACAGCTGAAGAGTTTGTTTTAACGCGCTAATCTCAGGAACAACTGGACCGATTTGAAAAATTTTTTTAGTGTAAGATAGTCAGTTTATCGAGGAAGGCTAAAGGCTATCAAGGGTTACGATGGAATTCTTAACGCGGGAGAAACCACAGGGCGCAGCTAGTATACAATATTATGCATTTTTTAGTAAATACCTACACGAAAAAAACCCATGCCTAATATTCTTGGAAGCACAACATTTGATGAGGCATCAAAAGCATTCCAACAGTCGCGAGCACACAGTAACCGATCCCAACTCCATAGCTTTTCGCTGTAAAATGAAACACAAACAAAACAAAACATACACACACAAAAGCTTTTTATCCGGATAATTCCTTACAACAACAATCGGGAAAATTCCACTGATCCTTAAAATATTTACGCATAAAACATTGTTGACATAACTCTACGCTGATCGCGAAATGTTTTGATATTGCGAAACTTTTGTCACGATAAATATTACATATCTACTCGTATTTTCCCAATGATATCTACTTTCTTGAAACGAATAAATTATTTTTGTATGCTTTTGGTATATTTAATAAAAATAGTTGTTATATTTATTATTATTTTATATTATTTATTTATTTAATCTACAGTACTCAGTACTGTAGATTAAATAGATAAATAGCGCTTCACACTCACAGCCCTACACAAGAATTCCCTGTGTCGTGGGTGTCATGGCCACACACAAAAACCATTATACACACACTCAGACCGAGAACAGAAATCTAAATTTATCATTTTAAATTGTGTCCCACATGGAACCCAAGACACTTTGAATAGTGGACTGGCGTGGTAACCACTACACCACGCGGGTCGGTCAATTATACTGATATACTATAAAAGAGTAAGAAAATACACAAAGTTAGACCTTAAAAAGATTCAAGCACATTTTTCAAACGCATAGATGAAAGATATACGTGTAGGAATAATTTTCGTATTAACCTAGTCACAAATAGGATTCGCGAAAACAATACAAAAGTATACGCCATTTTTGCGAAAATACATCTGTAAATATTATTATACGAGTATATGAGGCTTCAGTGTTGAAACATGGGTAAAGTATTTTCGAGGACGCAACAAATTGTTTGAGTGGAATTTTATGGACATTTCACACTCGCTCGAGTTAAAAATGTGTGATGTAACGGACGACTGGATATTTGTTACGTTGGCACAATATTATGACATTTCCTTTAAATCGCCTCGTTTATTCACTTGTATTACGAGTAAATATTGTTTAATTACTATTTAGGTATAACTTAACATAAAAAGAAGTTAGTAGAATAGCATCAGAAATAGTTAAATTATCATTCGTTCTCGAAACATTATTATTTATATTTTCTTGTAGAAACAACCAATTTTTATTAATTTCGAATAAATAAAAAAGTAATTTATACCCAATTCTTTGTATATTCGTGACTGCACATAACCAATTTCTTATGACCCTACGCGGGAACGTGTCCTCACACAGAGTTCACACTAAATTAAGGAGATTAAAACGAAATGAGAAGTCAATAATAATATATTGCAATGCGTATTGAATTGTTTATTATCTGGCTGACCCGGCGAACTCAAAATCAGTAAATTATACATATAAACCTCTTGAATCACTCTATCTATTAAAAGAACTGCATCAAAATCCTTTGTGTAGTTTTAAAGATCTAAGCATACATACATACAGACATAGGGACAAACGCGGGAAGCGATTTTGCTTTATACTTTGTAGTAATATCTCAATTAAGAAACCAAGTGTCACTCACAAGGGGCCTCACTAAATAAACCAATTGTGGCCGTTTTTGTCTCCGCAAGATACACCGAACTAATAACACTATAATAACAATAACACCAAAGAGGTTTTACTTCTATTATTATATCCCCCAGCAGCATATCACTTACAATGGCACCACATAACCCACGATTACGCGAGTAGAAAATAAAATATAACCGTTTCAAAGGGACAAGACGACACAATTCATGAAAGCATAATCTTTCGTGCCCACAATCGCACTCAAAGACTTGCCCAGTCTGAAGGATCTCACTGTTTACTCGGAATTTAAACGTTATTAGGAAATTGGACCTTATTACCCCACTCGCTCGAGTTACTTAGCCGTTATTGCAGAGTGTATTAAAATGCCGCTACGTTTAGACAGACAACGTACTTCATTTTAAACACCGAGTCTATACATTATAATAAAAAGTTCGATAGAAGAGTTCAATTCTATCTGTTTGTCCGGTTCTCACGCGAAAAGTACTGAACCGATTTTGATGAAACTTTTTTGTTATATAGCTAATCTTCAGCAACATAATTAAAGGCTTATGAGAAAACCATGTCAGTCTTAAATCTGCAAGTTTGCATTAAGTATGTTTTGCAGTCGGTTGTTTTGGTAACACGAGTTATACCTAATTATACAAATCCCAAGCATCTTGTATAGCTTTCTCGGCCTTCATGTAACGGGTTAATAATGGACCGTTCCTTAATCTGTTGTCAAAGATTGATTGTTCGTTGGAAAGCTTTGTTCTCGGACCCTTTAATATTTAATTTATCAATCGGGATTGGAATTGGGTTTAATTTGCTGAGTGACGAGTGATAACGTTTTGTTATTTCGAGTTTCAATGTTTTATCGTGGTGCTATATTTTAATCACGAGCAAACTTAGAAGAGAAACAAATACCTTACCAGAAGAAATAAAACAAAATTTATATCTAATGCGTAGTTTGAAGTTGTTAGTGGGGCTGTGAGTGTAAAGCGTTAAAAAAAATCTATACATAGGTACATAATTATGTTTGTTACAACAGCCCTATTTTATGACAGAAACAGAACAACTTATCCAACGATCATGTTAATAAAATTCCCTTCCTTATCAGCCATCAGTAAATATACATCGTTGGCTCGCTCACGCATAAACCATCCACTGGCTATAAAAAAGCTGTAAGTTACAATGTGCTTTACAACCGTTATCAATTCCGATTATAGTGCGAGTTTACTATGATCGATTTTATGCGAGAGTTTATAGCCCGTAATTGTTTGCATTCGTGAAAACTATTTTTAATGCTGTTTTTAAGGCTTTTAGTGGATATATACATAAAATTCTAAATAAGTACTATAAATACAAAATTAACTAGACTTATGCCTTTAACATCAAACCGTTTTCATTGTAGTCAATTAAAAGCAATAAAATCGCACCTATTTTATTTCGAAAATGGCGAAATTAAATGCCCATTTCGTTAATATATCAGAACCGAATAGAGGTCGCGAAACAATCTGAGTGTAACGAAGCGCTTCGGCAATCTACATAGGAATAGGTCCCGCGGCGGCCGTCCGCGCTCATCTACATACGGGAAATGGGAACTCGCATATGTCCTCTAATATCTTCCCATTGTATAACTTTCGGACTGTTTTATTGGTGACTTGTGCTTCGTTAAAGTTATTTGTTACTGTTAATTCAATGTCACTTGACGAAGGGCTAGCTGAAACTCAACTAATTGAAATAAGACTTAGTACCAAACATTACTAGTTTTCTATATTAGTAGTACCTTATTTATTACATTAATATGAGTTCTGGAAGAATGCTCCACACCACTGTTTCAATAGTAGCTATGTTGGATATTGTCAAAACGCAAAAAAGGCCTTCGACCAGATTTAATAACCAGGACTGTTATAAGTTTAATTGTTATAATTCGATAACAGCAGAGACCCACAGTTTAACGACTCCTCCGAAGGACGGAAATTCAATATTTTTTGGATTTATTCAATATTTTTTGTTTGTCTGTTGACTTTCGCTAAAAATGTTTTAATCTTGTTACCAGCCTGTCTATTTCTCTCAGAGCGCTACACTAAACTAGTTTCACAACTGAAATGTATATTTCTGGCAAAAAATATCTTATTCCTTTCCAAATTATCCAAACTTGAGAGACGAAAACTCGATACACACAATTCCTTCCACTTTTGTTATTTGATCTCAACTGTTTACCGTGACAGAGTTTCTTTTCTCACTTCACTTTAGGAAAATATGTTGAAAGAAGATAGCTACATTTTTGTTTTCAAACTATATCTTTTTTTCTCTATTGCGATTGATTGGCACACCAGTGTTGAACAAAAGTTACGGATTGAGCTACATCTGTTCCAAATAAATTTTTGTTACGTAGGTAGCCACATAAATTCCCATCAAACTTTCTTTGGTAAATGTTGCTGCGTGTTTAATATTATACCTGAAACAAAACATAATAAAAATTATTCGCATGTTTTTTGTATACATTTTACACTACCATTTTATATATTAATCTACAAAATCCTTTCTTTGTTCTAAAACTCAAGTTTTATTTCCACGAAAGATTCAATGAAATGTTTTTTATTTGATTTGAAGTCGATTGTTTTCGTAGGACGAGTTATAATTTTCATTAAACCAATGAATAAAATTACATTACATACGCTTAGCTTTTTTCAGACTTTGCCGTAAATGAGTTAAAAACTTTAACTTTTGAAATGTAACAAATTGAAACAACAGCACTGAACTTTTTCCAAGCCAGCTATCAAATCCAATTTCAAACCAATATGTTTTCCATGGGTGTGGATTAAAGAAAATATTGGTACATTCGTGAGCTGTCAAGCGTATCGACAACGGTAGTAGCGTTAATATTGTACCTGTCTCGACGATCAAAGTCGGGAGTTGTATGTTCATTTCTCGCAACGATTTAATGAAATGTTAGTCAATGCCCATTCGTGCATATAATGTCACAATTTTAATATTACTACTTCAATGTTTTGTAAGAAAAACGATCAATTATCACATAGCTACCTAAGCTCTATTTATCTTAAGTTAAAAAGCGCGTGTTTTAATCGACTTAAATTTAAAAAAGGATCATGTACGAGTACATAGGAAGATCTTATAGGTGGTAGAGCTTACAGAGTTTGCCAGGGGTGGTACCACCGCTGCCCTTATACTCACCGTGTAGTATAAGGGCAAGTCTTGTAGCAATTACTTGTGTTTTGGTTGGGAAGGGTTGCTGCCGGACACGCTATATTTGAGGCGATCATCTCAGTCCTCGTAAGTCGCAACGCCTCCACGTATGATCTCAGGTAGGACTCCTATTTGACGTGGATGTCCATGGGTTGCAGTGACCATGTGTGTATTTAACATCAGACGACCTGCTTGCTCGTTTGCTACTCATAAACGATAAAAACATGTTTCAAATCAGCTCTCAAATCCACTTTCAAACCAATATGTTCTCCAACGGTGTGGATTGGAGAAAATATTGGTACGCTCGTGGGCTGTCACGTGTAATCGACAAATCTAGCGTCGTTAATATTGCGGCTGCCTCGGGAATTAAAGGCGGGAATTATTTGTTCATTTCCTGCAACGGGCGCCAATATATCAAGCATGTCAATGATTCATGTTGCAATTTTTCTCACACACGTGTTTAATTTTGTCCGAGTTTTTAAAAGCGGGGAGAATAAAATAAAGGTTCGTGTTGGTAACAACTGATACAACAAAATGAGATTAATTAATTTGCTTTATTATGGCTCCGATAAAATCCTTCATAGAATATTTTCTGATTATGTTCGTTCTGTAACGTAGTCATTCATTTGTTTGAACACTTTTTTTGCATTTGTTTTAGATGAATAGCTCCGGTATTTATTGAAGAATCACCAAATGGAATTAGCATTGTAATGTCCGAATGGCTATAAATAATAGCTCTAAGATTAGAATACCTGTTCTGAAATTTGTATCTGTCTGCAGTGTACGTAACCTGAGCTATCAATGGGTTCAACCTACAAGAAATAAACGTGACAAAAACGAAGTTGTATGAGCATCTACTTATACTCGTATCACAAAAAATCCCAACGTTTTAATATCTCAGCCTCAATCACACGAAAAGCAAGAATACAAAAAAGTTCAGACGTGAAATATTAAAAAAGGAAATGACGTGAAAAGGTTCGTTGAACTGTAACAGCATTCATCTCAGTTCAAGACATTTGTAAAAAATGACAAACTTAGAAGCGCTTCTTTCAAAACTTCCCGCCATGCGCCAGTTCCTCTGCTCATGACTGTCACTCTTGTGATTGATGAATTTTTAGGATAAAAACATCTTTAGCATTTCATATTAGAAAGAGAAGAGAAAAGAAGTTTTAATTCCCTGTAAGTGACGACCCGCGCGGTGTAGTAGTGACCACACCAATCCACCATTCGAAGGGTCCCGGGTTCGATCGAGCGGGGTAGAAATTTAAATGATAAATTTGGATTTCTGTTCACGGTCTGGGTGTTTATGTTGTTGTATTTGTGTGTGTCCATGGCACCCACGACGCAAGGAATCCTAGTGTGGGGCTGTGAGTGTGAAGCGTTATTTATTATTTAATGATTTCCCCGCTGATCGTGCATGTAATCTCGCATCGTGCGTTATAGTAAGACGTTATAGTTAAACCATAGTTTCAGTGTCAGAAACGTATCTCCACTCAAATATGCAAATGTATTAGTAATGTGCAGGGAAAATCTTATATTGTAAAATGCGAAAACATTACTTAGTTATACCTATTACTAAACCAGCTGTGTCACGCGGTTTCACCTGCTTTAAGAATTGTGACGTAACGCTTGATAGTCTATAGCCTTCCTCAATAATGTAGCTATCAGACACAAAATAATTTTTCAAATCCGACATGTAGTTCCAGAGATTAGCGCGTTCAAACAAACAATCAAACTCTTCAGCTTTGTATATTAGCATAGATATCGTATTAATAAAACTTGTAGCAAAAAACAATAACAAGAAATTAAAAGTTTGAATTAATTTATAAGTTTTAATATTTGTAGTTGAAAATCGCAAACTGAGACCCAAATATAATTAATATAGATATAAACAATTTGAACAAACGCAGTCCTTATCAATCAAAGTAATAAATGTCAACGTTGTGTAACATTTAATCGTGGACTTGTGAAGTTACTTTATCAAAGCCCTTTGTTCTGTCTATCACTTAATTGAAATTGAAATATGAGTTTGGTAATTCAAGTGTTATGTAACAAACAGGTTTTACAGCTCGACTGTAGCGTATTTATTCTGATTTGCTATTAGAGTTATAACTCGCGTTACGGTAAAAACCAACTTCAAAATTGTCGCGCACATTATTATTCTTAATTTTAAGACTTATATGGTTTTCTCATGGACGCGTTTGTCAGAACAGCACGAAATTAAAATGGGACCAAACGGTATCAGCTTTCAAATAAAGAAGAGAATCATCGAAATCCGTTCACCCAGTCGAAAGTTATGAGCTAACAAACATAAAGTATACAGTCGCATTGCTAACCTCCACCTTTCTTTCGAAGTCGATTAAAAAAAAAAATTATCTGTTGTCTTCGAAGCCAGTACACCAACTTGTGGCAGAAAAATTTGGGGTATTCATTTAGAATATATATATATCTTTCATCGGTAGTAATTGCTGGATCTAGGAACCAAGGCACGTCCGGCGGCGACGGCCCACGAATTACCCTCGCTCTAATCAACGCCGGGACGTGTGCTATCCGAATCAATTATACGTGTGATATAGACATATAGCCATATAATACAGCTCCTGAAAAAATTATATAGGCACCTCATTTCAGACGTATTAGAAAAAGTCTTAATTAAGCACTAGATGGCAAACGTTGTTCTGCTATATAAGTTATTTATTTATATAAGTGAATATTTCGGTTGGTATATAAAATATATTGTTCAATATAAATAGCCTATATGCTACCAAGAACTAATATAACGTATCTATAAAACAGATACAAAAGTTTCATCAAAATCGGTTCAATAGTTTTTGCGTGAAAGCCGGACAACAGACTGACAGAATTGAACTCTTCTATAGTTTTATTATTATGATCATTATATTATTAAGCTTTTAATTTTTCCAATATTTTATCACTAAAGGCTTCTAGACAGACGTTTTTTAAGAACAGCTTTAAAACAACTTTACGCTAACGACCCGTGTAGTATAGCTACCATTTGGTTCTCCATTCGAAAGTCCCTGGGTTCGATTACCGGAAAAGTTTAAATGATAAATTTGGATTTCTCAAGCATACTAAAACGTATTTACGTTACAGAATAAAAATCCAAGTAAACAGTTTCCGAA
>DWQK01004736.1:0-10172 GCA_018231225.1 Noctuana stator
TAAAACTTTTAAGGTAGGTACTCCATACTAACTTAAAGAGTAAATAAAAATTACCTGGTTGGCTATATCCTTGATACAGACGTAAGCTTTAAGTGGATAGGTACGTCTATGTAATAGGTAAGATAATATTTGTGTATCATTATTATTTTAATTTCATTTTCATTACATCTTCGATGCAGTAAATTTCATAGAAGGTTGTAAAAACTGTAGTCACTTTTTGCGACAGGAGTACAAAAAAATCTAATATGTATTTTTTTGTATTATACATTACCTATAGTATTTGTATTATATTTTTAGTCTACAAAGCCAAGCTAGCAATGAATCCCCATCACGTGGGCTGTGTACACGCCTAAAGTCAAAAATATTTTTTATTATGAATGTTAAAGTGTACTCACAGTTCATCATTGTAAAGTTCTCGTTAGCTGAGCCCGCAATACAAGCGCGCTTCAGTGATTTCATTCGTTCAGCACGAAGATGGTTAATTTTCTCGAAATAACTGACCAGTTTGAAGTTTTATTTTTCAATGGCAAACTTTTAGATGAATTACCTAATTAAAAAAGTTCAAAATACTGTCTGTGTATATATTTTAACACCTAACACTGTATTTATTGGTATAAATTGTTATACTTTATAACAATCAATCAGTAGGTGTATAGGTACAGAGTAAGTAGGATTGTTGTATTTGTAAAGTTTGTAGGATAGCTGGATAGTTTAATAGAACAAACATAGTTCGCCTGATGGAGTGCCATCGCCACCCTCAATGGTCACCTTGAAACAAACCAATGGAGGCAGTGGGTTGTCTTCACGAATTTATGTGAGAAAGCCATGTAAATCCTCTTTTGTAGGCTCAACCACGTACTACTCCAGATACTCCGTTTGCTTAACATTTAAGATAAAAATAAACCAATATACCAAATTCATTGTGTAATCAAATACAAAAAGTTTCATATCGATTCCCGATGAGTTTTAATAAAGTTTTGCAATAATACGGACACACAAAGTATCCTTTGATCCTGCCTGGTTAGCGCTTAACAAAAATTACACTCAGTGTAGGCATGACAGGCATTTCGTAATTAAAATACCGTTGGCTTAGACTGATCATATTTAAAGTACTCATCGTTGTTCATAAATGCATGTAATAAAACAGTTTTTGTGTTGTTTTCGTTTCATTATAACATAGATAGTGTTTTCTATGTATCAACACGTAAATATGAACTACCTTGCGTGATGTAGTGCCCGACGAAATACCACCTTTAGCCAAACCTTTTGCATCTGCCGAAATAAGTCTAAATTAAATGAGAACTTAGTTTAGCCTATTTGGTTAATTAATTTCAACCTACCATTCGCGTTCCGGTATTAGGTTCTTATTTTTATTCTACGGTAGAGGTAAACATTACAAAAAATAAAAAAAAAATTTATTCAATAATAATTATATTTTTATGTCTAATAAGTTTTATTTCATAATAAGAATCCTGCTAAAGCAATGACTAATGTACATAATTGTCATGTTTATAAAACTGTATTCTTTATATAAAATTTACTGTTCGTTAATATACAATGCTGTTTTTTTTTTACCTAACTTTTCATAAAAACAACAAAGCCTAGTTCTTACATTTCTTGTTCTTCATATGTTTGGATTTCTTATGCTGAAAAAAAAAAATTTAAATTCAATTAGAATAAAACATGATCGATATACAAACCCAGCTTTTTCACATAGCAGATCTGCCTCATTTGCTTTTGCTATAGACGACAATAAAGGGCCCTTATGTGAAAATATCATTGAAACTTTGAGAAATCAGACAAAATTAATGTACAGTATTAAGATAAAAGTAATTAAGATTAATGTCACTTATGTTCTCAAAGTATGTGTATTAAGTAATCACATCTTACTCACATATTATGTAAATGTAAAATAACCACCTCGATGTCCTGCTATTGAAGCATTGATTGAAAGGAGTCTGGAAGCCAGTTTCGGACCGTCTGTCGATCGACCGACACACTCTCATGAGAGATGTTGTGTAGTGTCCTAGTGTACACTAGGATTCCCTGGGTCTTCACCTATGGCTGTAAGTGTGAAGTGTGAGTAAACTTGTAATGGTTCACTTACATGACTGCTTTTATCCTCGCTGTCGTCATCTTTACATTTCTTCTCGTCATTCTCTTCAGATGATGAAGAAGATGAAGAAGATGAGGATGATGATGACGAGGATGAGTCATCTTTTGAATCCTTTCCCTGCAAAAAGGAACCCTCTAGTAGTGTAATGAGATTATCGCGTTAAAACATAGGTACAGCGTACAGCATAGTAAAGAATGTGGGAACGTGACTTTTTAACTTTTTCCTTTAGCGCTCTCTTATCACAAAGCAAAAGTTTCTATAGCGGTGCTAATAATGTCCTACCGACATAATATTATGATTATCATCAACCTGTCACGGACCAATATATATCGTTATAGATATCTTCGTCACATATTTCTTGGATCAAATTCAGCTGTTTTATTTTATTTTTAAAGGTTTTAAAATATATTTTCATTCGCGTTGTATGAAACCCTATGAGTACTATTTCAAGCAGCAATTATATTTTTCTCAATTTGAAATATGCCTTGAATTTATTAATGTGTCTACTCAGTAGTTGGTGGAGTAAATATTATTGTGTTATAGCAATCGCATCGCAATCGAAGTTCGCTTGAAGGATTACGTCGCAACTCAAAGTTTCTTTGATCAATCTGTACGCTATGATGGTCTTGTTCAGGGTACTCTAATGATGCACTTATTATAAGTAAAACTCTTAAAAAAGATCTTAACGTAGTATACTAGCACTGCTGTAATAACATAGAAATTTGGCAAAATATTTATATAAAATACGGTTTTATAATTATGACTATATATAACGGTCTAAAAGCCCATAAACTCCATACAAAACATAAATAACTACAAGAATTAATCAACATGATCGGCCGTATTGTTACGTTGTTGAACGTACATTTTAAAAAGAATTAAAAATTAATATTTTTTTTTTAAAATGGCACGTTTCTTTTAAAAGAATTAAAAATATTTTTTTTTTTAAATCATGTTAAAAAAGTAAAAATTAATAATTTTATTTAAAAGAGCACGTTCCTTTAAAAAATTTAAAATTAATTATTTTTTTTAAAAAAGCACGTTCTTACATCGATCATACATTACAGGATAGCGAGCAGTAAGGTCATTTCATCATAAATAATTTGAACATAAATAGTTAAATACCTACATTTCTAAAAATAATAATAAAATGATGTATATGTAGTAACGGATCGACAAAATATTAGGATCTTTCTTACTTTTCCACACTTGTCACCATCTTCTTCTGATGAAGATGATGAAGATGAAGACGACGAAGAGGATGACGAAGATGAATCACCGCAGCCTTTTTTCTTTTTATCATTCTGAAAGTAAACAGGATAAAAAATTAAACATTTACATATACATTTTAGAAATTCGGTACGTATTGACGGAAAATATTACGAGGGAACGCCCTTATATTGCGCTATCGAATCTATCCTAACATCGTTATCATCATTAATTTTTTTTTCAACGCAATGCTTGTGCTTATTAACCAGATATTAAAGAATGATGTAGGCCACAGTCTACCACCCCGGTCAGGTGCAAGTCGCTGCACCTCGCAAGCCCTTCAAGGACAATGTAAAAAATCCTTATAATAAGGCCAAAGGCTTTTCCATAGTACTGAAACACACCATGACAAAGTCCATCATGAACAAATCATAATTAATTTTTAATAATGATGAAACAACTAGCACTATTTCTTATCAGTAGTTTTATAAGACAAGTAACACCAATCGTTCCTGAAGTTTCATACTATGGTAGGCTCCTAGGATGTCAGAATCACTGCTGTAATGACATTGTTTAACAATATTAGATTAGTCAAACATATAATAAATAATTAGTTAATATCAATATTTGTAATCATCGCACATGACACATAAACCTTTGGCACTATCCATTAGTGAGCCCTATTCAGATAACAAGCAAAGTTCGATATGATAAGATACAGTTTGCTCTAGAAATACGTTAGGTATTAGGCACATAACGTAAACAAAATGAAGTAGGTACTATTTACAGATACCATAATAATAAATATTTTTTCTTATACTTTTATATACTGCTCTCCAAATAGAAGGTGTAGATATTACTATTATTATAACTATCATAACATTTTCTTTATTCAGTGGTTGAGAACATCGAGGATCTAAAAAAAATGTTACACGAACATCCAAAAACAACTTACAAGCAAATAGAAGTAACTCATATTAAGATGACATCGCCGACCTTTTATGACATTTTACACCATCATGTACAAGTCAAGAAAACAGGAAAGTTTCTCATGGACTGATTGTTGACAAGCTTGTTTAATGCGGTGTAAGGAAATGATTGAGAAATTTCATTAGGAATTAACTTAATTGTAGAGGCTATAAGGCTCTTCATCAAATATGTGCATGGTATTGATAGTTAAATATACTTATGTATGGAGAAAATTAGGAAAAAATGCACATTTATAAAATGTAAAGAAGAAAAAAATTTCAAATAAAGGGTTTCGTTTCAATGAACTCTTTTGTCCATTCGAGAACATTGATATTAGATCCAGTTTAAAACAATACAAACAACATTATTCTGTTTACTAAATTAGCCCATTATTTAATGGTTATTCCTTAACTGTTCCAAAAGATATATACGAAAACCCATTACTGGTGATGGCAGGTTTATTTATTTATTTCATTTTTAATTTTTTTTTATCAAAAAATAAACTTACTTCTTCACTGCTGTGAACTTCCTTCGATTTTTTCTCCTTGTCGGTTCTGAAAATCAAAAATTTAATTTAATTAAAAAAGCATAACATTGACATCGCTTACTACAGTTTTGACGACTGCAAAGTCGTTCTAACTTACACTAGTTACTGTAAAAAAAATTACCCTGAACATGATTTCGACTCCACTATCACAGTCAGTGCCAGAATGACAAGCAAACTGATTAAAAACTTGTTCATTTTAAATCTGAAACAATAAATAAATAATTTAATTTAAATTGAGACAACGCATCTTTCTTCAAAAAATCTTGTAGAATTAACGCAATTCATGGTTGCGATGACAGAGGAACCAATGCTTTAGGTTCCTATACTGTGCCTTCTGATAATTAGCGAAATAAAAGGGGATACAAAGTTTTCAGAAATATTGAAATTTTATAGAGCCATCTAATGAAACAAAACAAGGTCGAAATATCATGTGAGGTGAGACAGACACTAGCAATGATACGAGTACATAGCGTATGTAGCCAAATAAACATTACTTTAATAACTTGTTAGTAAGCGTCAAATACATGATTCTTTAATAACTTATAAAACATACATTTTTAAATTCACTTATTGAGCTGGTTTATAATGTAAATAAGAATGTTATTGAAGATAAATCATTGATGGTAAAAAATTATATGTAAACTCGTGTTAGTTCAATGAAGACTCGCGAAATAAACTTACTTGAATTTTGCAAAGAAGGATATTTCAAAGACTGTTGCTTCTCCTCTCTTAGTATACGAACTTAAGCCGACTGAGTTTCTGTGTCACCAGATAAGCTATTTGGAATGATTGACATAACTTTTGATGCCTATTAATAATAAGGTCAGTTGATAATGATATTATGCATTCGACATGTACTAAAATAAAACCTCGCGTAAACATTGAGTTTTTATTTGTCACGTTCTTTCTTGGCTGCTCATCGGAAAATTCCAGTAAGAAGAAAAAGCAACAGTAATTCGCTCCAGAGTCGATTCTGTTAAGTGTAATAGTAGTGTAGTACTTAACAAATTAAGTGTAATAGTAGTGTAGTACTTAACAAGTTAGTCCTTTTAAGTAAGGCTGATGAGTCTTAAATAATAAGAAACTATTATCCTCATTATCATGTCTTATATTTCTCAAGCAAAACAAGATACCTACTTACAAGAAATATCAACACACTCAATTCGTTCTGCTTTATTTGGATTATTCGATAAATGCTTCGCCGGCCTCGTCAGCAAGAAAACAAGCTCCTTACACAAATAGGAGGGATTTTAATATCCTTAAGTAGTGATGATACTGGTTTTCTCTCCTATAAAGGACTTGCAAAGTAATCCACAGAAGGCGCACAGATATCTTGCAAATCTGTTTGAATCATCGCATCCTTTTCAAATAAATAGGGTCCGAGGCATTCTAAAAGGAAATGGTTTTTTTTCCTGTGGAGGGATCTTGCCTGTTTGAGATTTAATACAGCGGAGCCGGTAACAACTTTTTAATTATGCCTAAATTATATCCAATATCTTGCGATAGGTAGTTTTTTTGGTTTCATCAATGATTTATCTAATAAAATAGTATATAGATACTTATATAACTTTATCCCTGTTTTGATTGGATTTTGTTTTATCAAAACACACCATCGTGAAATCTGAAGTTTCTCCGAATGTAAGATTAAAATCGAAATTGAATAACAGCGATTGAATCCTCAAAAATTTGAATTGTAAAAGCAAGGTACAGAAATCCAGTGCCTAATAGCTGATGGATTAAGTATTGAATTTGCTTTCAATAATGCTGAATGTATAACTTGAAAGTAAAATTGTGAACCGTTTTAAAACT
The DNA here is from genome assembly GCA_018231225.1 of Noctuana stator. Lineage (NCBI taxonomy): Eukaryota > Metazoa > Arthropoda > Insecta > Lepidoptera > Hesperiidae > Noctuana > Noctuana stator. The sequence continues at coordinate 6,651 of DWQK01004736.1, forward strand.
TCTCCGATGGAGTGGAGTTCGAAAATGGTATTATAAATTCAGCAGTTTACAATCACAGCGCTACTTGGCGAAGGTAAAAAAACCCTGGAGGGAAACTCGTTCTAACTTTTCCTATTTTTCTGCGTTAATTTCGCCTGAACCCATTACACTTTGCAACAATTCTTAGTGCGAACGTTTCTATTAGGATGTTTAAATTGCATTTTAAATGACTTTCCCTTACTTTTCAAAGTACCTAGGTACCTGTCACATTTTTATAACTACTAATTTTCTAAGGGCATTTATTACGAGTACCTATAATATTATTAAAGCTCGCTATTCGAAACCTTACCATTAAACGTTAAAGATTGTTATACAAGTAATAACTAAAATCCGGATAGGTATCGCTGTGTCAAATGACATTACTTTAATTGTGTCAATTCATATACATATATTGTTTAAGCCTACAACTACGTTAAAAATTATGAAAAATTTTCCATTAAATATGTTTTAAATCCCAATAATTAACTGTTTATGATAATTTTAAAGTAATACCAAAGACGTCAGTGGATTAGAGGATACTCGCTGAAAACTCCAATGCCATTTTATATTGTAACACATAAATAAATAAGGAGTCACTTATCATCGTTGTATGCGAAAATGGCTATTGCAACGTCATTCATACGGAATGTAACATTACCCATCTTTTAAGACAAGTACCTAACTTGTAACACTCAAAGACGTTAGGCAATAAAAGTCTCCATTACGTATGTACACCCGAACGAAAAGGTCTTGGAGTGACGCGAAATTGGTACCAAAGTTGAGCAATGAAATGTTAAGGATGAATAAGTTAATTGGCCCCTGGAGCGTATCGGCGGGGCCTCCTGTGCCACAGAGGAATGCATTTAAATTGGATTTTAAGAGTAGAAATCACGGCGCGCTCTCTCTCCGAGGCTTGTTAGAGTCAATCTCAAAGTTTACGTAAACGAATAAAGCTGGAGAGAAACGGAATTTATCGGAATCAATTCCAACTATACCATATCTATTAAACTGTCTAATTGAAGTACGGTTTGAATGGCATTAAGGTCATTTATTTCTTTAGAAAATATCATACCTCTGCACCATATAGGTAAAATATGTGATTTGTGTGAATATGTGATCACTCGAATACTTGACCAGCTGAGCCATTCGCGTAATAATTAGCATTAGTATTAATAAAAAATTGCGAGCTCCCTTTGTATTAATTCATATTGTAATAAAATTTAAAATTTCATCCTAATCAAATAACAAATAGTAGCAAAATAACTAACCGCGTTTAAACACGTCAGTTTCTATGCAAGATGCGTGGAAAGCTAATAATAAATGTAAGCAGGGGCTGGCGTGTAGTTGCGGTGCGTAACCCCGTGGAAAGGAAACGGTTTTCTTTACGAGCTATTCCGCTGAGCCAATATTTCTCCGCGACAGTGCGCGCCATCATAAAATAAAACGAAAAATTCCAACGCTCTGTCTCCAGCCGCCATGAAAATCATAAGAGGCGAGATTTTATGACTTCCGTCGCGGACAATACTCCGCGCAGGTGATTAATTACCACATAAATATTGCCGTTGCTTATATTGGCGAACGTGTACCTACGCTGTTTGTAAGGTTTTGTGGGCTTTACACAGCTCACTCAAGACAAGACAAGTTACAGTCAAGTGTCAAAGGAAAGTCGCTTCACCCATTAGCAGACAGAGATAAATTTTTTTACAACATCTTGGTCTAGTGAGATTTGGTGGACCGGTAAATTGCAATATAATTTGTTTAGTAAAATTTAGTACTGTTAAAATACTAAAAATAACTAGTAAAAACTGTGTTCCCACAGTGGCTGATGGGAAGTTCTATGAAATAAATTACAATATAATATTAGAAAAAATTTATAAGGAAAATAAAAATTCATTCAAAAATAATTTGTCGATCAAAGATTTATTTTCTCAATGGCCAATATTTTTTTTTATTATTCCAAGTAGTACCTAATATGAATTCTTTTTATAACTTTCGTAACGAGAAAAATATTTTGATTACGGAAATAATCTTTTAAATATGATTTCAAACTAACACAATAATATTATAAAACCGGTTCCGCCACAAAATCAGTGCCTCTAAAATTAGCTCGAGAATCAAGAAAAGTATCATCATACTCGACATTAATATCGCGAATTTATTTAATACGTGGAAACAGACAAAAGAGCATCGCAGTCGTTCATTGTTGATACGCGTATGAATCTCTGGAGTGCACTTGTAATGTCGCGTATTCGGATCTCACGAACACAAATACTTGACAAAATACTCTGCCAATTGCGTCGGAGTACCGCCCTCAATTGTTCGGGATGAAAAATGGCCTATTCGGATTGTTCACGAACAAATGCGTGCCGTGCGGGTCATTACGCTTTGTTTTAGGAGCAAGTACGACAAAAAATACGTGGTAAAAAGCTGAAATTTTCGCTTCTGCCCTCTTGGTTTGCGGGTTCCTAAGCAGTATTTAAACTACCGCCAATTGTTTGCCATTGTCGGGTTATATTTCCTACTTGGTTTTCCCTAACGTTTTCGTTTTTGTTATTTCGGTTTGATGATGAAAGTTCTACTTATATGAATGAAAATATTAACACTTTTTATTTCCCAATATTATGTATAATAAATTTCTGCATTTTATTGCATAATTTACAATATAATTTACAACTAATTCACAACAAACATCTTAAGATTTGCACAAAAAAGATCAAATCAAAAACTGACGATGGAAATAATATCGTTCACGATTTTACTGTCCAGGATCCAATCGAAATGAAAAGATTGTCCCGGACGAATGGGATTGTGACGATAATAACAATGTAGACACTTCCTCAATCTAACTTCTTCAATATATTCTCAAGCTGAAGCGATGTCAATAAAAATTTGTCAGCTTGCAAAGTATAGAACTGCAGTGCACTTATGATCTTGTTCTGTCAATTTCTACTTATAACTTCTTTAAAATAGTTTTATGCTTAGGTACATTAACATGCAAAACAACAATTTGAGATATAATGAAAAACGTTCAATTTTGTGTTAATTTTTCAATTAGCTACGTATATATATGTACTTAAAGCAACGGATTGTAAGATTTCTCAAAGAAGATAATACCTACTTCAAACCAAACTTCGTATCAATGTTATCAATTTACCTACTACTTACTTAGCACTGGATTACAGAAAGATATCTTATTTCACTAGAAATCCACGTAAAGCAGATCCGAGTGCGGTGATATACTCTTAAGGTATTATCAATAGCGACGAATGGTAATTAATTAATTAAAGCGAACCCTTCGCGAGTACACCCTGAGGATCCATTACTTAATTAGAATTAGGCATCCGCTGATTTAATGTTGAGTTTTCTGAAGTTTTTAAGTGTTAGGTGTGTTATATTGTTAGATACTTACCCTTACCTGCCCATCTATTTTTAATCTTAATATATATAAATTACGTGTCACAGTGTTTGTCCGCGATGGACTCCTAAACTACTTAACCGATTTTA
>DWQK01004737.1:0-10171 GCA_018231225.1 Noctuana stator
TAAAAAGGGTTGAAAGCATATCATCACACACTAATCTGCCGAGACAATTCCATCACAATTAACTATATACCTACTAAACGAAGAAATATGCGTATTAATACCTCCGCCGTCTAACTAATAAATTAATATTTATTAACGCTCACGAAAAACCCTCCCATCATAATATATGGGAAATAAGAAGAACCGTGTTAGGCTAATAATGATAGATTGATGATAAAGATTCATTAATATATATATATCTCAAACCGATGCGATGCCTCATTAATATATATTTTCCTACAGATACGGGAAGAAGGTCAGTCGGCGAGCGCGGAGGGCGGCCAGTTCGCAAGCAGCGGTTGCACCGCGGCGTCGGCGTCGCACCGCTGCCTAGGTTTGTGCCTGTTGCTGGTCCTGTTCACAGCCCTCCATATGTCTAGGTGTAGTGCACTAACCGCTAGGTCCCCGCGGCGAGACACCGACCGACCGCCGCGCGCGCCTTGCTTACAACTAACACTCCTCAACGCGCCCCACTATTGAATATTGTGATTTTAGTTCAATGTTAGCCCTCTGGCCTCATTCGCGCTGTTTAAGAAGCCTTGCTTGAAAAACCTTAGTCGTAGAAAAACGTCGAAATGAAACAATTGACTAACTGAGCATTCATTCAGAAGTCAGCGTTTTTAATGCGTGACGAACGACTTGCTTCTGTTAACGTCAGTTTGACGCCACAGTTTTTTAACTCTTGTGCGAATGAGGCCTCAGTGCCTCTTATTGAGAACGATGTTATTTCAATTTTTTTTTATTTACTTTATTTTCAATATTGTTTTTTAACTTTAGCAATTAGGTATATTTATATACCTACTGAGGCGAAAATCAATAATTTCCTATAGTGAGTACTTACGAATTGCTATTAACTCGTATTTTTTTTAAATAACAGGAAACAAAAGTTATTATTTCAGTCCATTATGTCGTTAGTTTTTCGTTTTTCGAAATCAATTAGTAGGTAAAGATCATGCATTTTGTATGGGAGTAGGTAAAATAAACCAGTTGGGGAAGTGCGTACCGCACAGATAAAGCAAAAAAGGCAAAGGTTGGCTTCCCACGGATCGTCCAAGTTCCGAACTTCTTGTTGAAATTCTGATTTGTAGTAGGTACTTCTTTCCGAAACAAATTGGGTTACAAGCCTGAGCTGAATAACAAATCGGTTCTCATGTAAATCGGTTCAGTCAAATAAAGTACTTTTAAAAATTTGTCAAAACGAAACACCTTCATAGGTACATCTCATAATTATCACCAATAGAACCTATGACGTCATAATTTCCCAAATCAAACGACATGTGTTAATTGTTTCAAAGGAAATATAAATATGGTTTACTGAACAATATGAATTGTCCCTTTTTTGTGAATTTTATATGAATATCTGTTACTTTAGAATTAATTTTGAATTGTTAACATCTCTAATGTATAGATTTAAATATGAAGTGAATCGAGGCTCGACGGAAGGTCGGAGATCGTAAGTGGGCAGTCCGTTTAGTGCCAGCCTATATTAAGGTTCCGCGATTCGTTTACAATGCAGTGTCAAGGCTTTATACGATTGTGTCGTTAGTTCCCCGGGTGCTATCCAGGCAGTTTATTTTTAACACTCGCTTGTGCAGCTAAAATTAAATTCGTCAAGAGTTGTTCTCGTTTCGCTAAACCTATTTTTTATATATGTGCTCAATGTAGATTAAAATAAGTACAATCTCTTTTTAAAATATAGTAGAAATTTATATTGATTTTATTATAGATACGTTATTCAATTTAATTTATTTAATGGCTGCTGTTTGATCACACAAATATTATTATTTATTTTATTTTATACTGTCAATTTATATCATGTGTCAAGTTATAACAGACATGGATATTGCTTTTATGTTAAAACTTAATCTACTTAAATATTAATGTGTTCAATAATTTATAGTGAATCAAAAATAATGTTATTTTATTTACACTTTACCGTGTAGCTTAAGATGCATCCATAAAATAAGCGCTATACCTATGATACGTACTTAAATATTTTCCGAAATACCTTCAGCTAATGTGACCTTTTTACGGTTGGAATGGGAGTATGTATCTAGTAACAAAATAAAACGTACGAAATACAGTTAACTTTCAATATATCCTAAGTTGGTGTCGCGTAATAATAATTTCCATAAACAATACTAAAGTCGTACGTGTCTCCGTCACTGCGAAGTAGCTAATTATATTTAATGTTCATGTATATTATGATAATGATAAATATATGTCCAATATTATCTAGATATTTTTTAATAACTCCTATAAAATTGGCGAACTTAAGAGCTAGACATCAAGTGCAATTACATTAAGAAATAATAATGTATTTCAAGTCAATGACGTCCATTTTGAGCGGTGTTTGCATCATGAGGAGAATTATGTATGAGAGTGGGCACTTGTTACTATGTGAGAGCTTTGTCTTAGATATTTGAATGAATTACACTGGTACTTTTAAGTAGATAGTCCTTACAGTACTTAACGCCTATATTTGATGGTGTGTATGTTTTATGCAATACTTTCACAACAAAAAATCCTTTTAAAAGTTTATCCTTAACGTCACTAAATAAACTGCCAAATGTACTGTATAGATTTTTTGTATTACATTTGGGATTACCTACGTTTTAATCTCAAACAACTTCAGTTTAAAATATATTTTCATTTACATAAATGTGAATGCTTTTTGATTTACGAGTACAAATGTATCATTCCTAGATCTTTTCCGTTTAACGCAATGGATAAAAAGATGTAGTAAGATAAACCAACGGCTCTTCGCGATGTACACTCATAATAAATTACACTAGACGAGTTGCAAGCTCGCCAAAGCCTTTTGGCAAAGTGTGACGTCAAGACAGTCTCATTTTTTGCCTAACAACAGTAAGGGATGCTTTATATTTAAGAAGCAGTTTTATAAAGTTTTCGTGGCTTTATTTGAGAGATGTCGCTAGAAAAAAGAAGTTTAACTAAAAATTTGTGGACGAAGAGATAGGGCATTATTAATAAATTGAACTGAAGATTAAGTGCGAGCTTAAATAGTAACGCGTAGTCGAGATGGATCTCTAGGTGATTTATATTCCTGCTTTTTCGAACTTAACTTCTATTGCATAAAACAACCACACCTCTGTTGTTGCAATCCATCGTTGAGTTATCTATATTTATTCGTTGGTTCTTTGACAAATTTTATGTTTCAAACAAATATTCATTAACCAGTAATGTACAATAGACAATTTTTAAATCTGTTACGTTTGATAGACACAATTTTTTCTCTTACCAAATAATATAGTTCTATACACGATGCCAAATGTTAGCGCATTTACCGTAATATTCGTGTGGTTTCCTAATAATATTATTTATTAATAAAATATATTCATAGATAGTAACATTATTTAGCCTAAATTAATGTTCGTTAAGTATAAGTAAGACGTTATGGCGTTATTTTCGAGAGTATTTCTAGTAACAGTTTTAATAACACGTTTATTTTACTGTTGTAAAAATCGTAAAAAAAAAATGATTAGAAAATTCGCCACAACGTTTTCTTTATTGATGTATATAATATATAGACATACATATCTGTTACAATAAGTTGAATTGTCACATGATACGTTATTGCCTTTTACGAGTATCCACTAAGTGCATCACTATTTATCTATGTGACAGTCTATACACAATAAAATTAAACTATTTCAATAAAAAAATGTCCACATTATTTGTGCAAAATTTTAAATATAACGAGGTTTTATCAACGTAAAGCATATTTTTGTAGAGTAAAAACATATTATTTCTGTTTTCACGAAGCAGCTTCATTAACTTAATAAATAATTTACTACAGAGGCCGAACAATGACCTAACGAATCGATGATCGAAGCAGCAATAGGTACACCACGCAAGCGAAACATCATGTCAAGAGAGACAATGGGGAATACCCAATTGTCAAATATGACGAGCAAGTCAATTGAGATACTTCTATTGAGCTGTCAAAATGCGACTCCTCCATACATTTTATATGACCAATACATGTTATGACGTCATAATTTCATGAATCAACTGGCAGATTTTTTAAACGGTTCAATGGAAATAAAAATAGAATTTATTAAACAATGTGAATCAAATTGAAATTTTAGACATATTTAATTGTTCACTTCTATATAAATAATCTTTTAGAATATTTTGTGAGTCGTGTCAAATACTCTATTCATGAGATTTTATAAAACGCATTTCAACACAGCAAAGCCATTTTTCATTCTTAAAGTTATATGCATGCCAGCGCACTATATATATATATAAATGTATCTGCGTGCAAGAGGCAGCTACAAAATTGAGATTGAACAATTTTTCATAAATCCTAAAAAACTTGTAAATTTTCCATCTCAAGGCAGCTACGATATTAAACAAAAAGAACCCAATAGTTTACTCCAATATTAAAAATCTGACATCTCTGTCACATAGGTAAGTTATAGGTAATAATTATAACGTTAAAAGTAAGTAGTTTCATGTGAATAAATGCATAATAATTATAATAGAACTTAATAATTGCACTGTTTGTGCAATAATAATTGCATATTGTGGTTGTGATCATAGCGGTGATTGCCAATCCATTGAAAATGTACATGTAATATGAATGTATATATAATTTAGATATAATATTATTATTATATATCGATTAAAAAGATTTGGAGACTTGTACAAATTGCTCACAAACGTGTAAATTTGAAAACGACTGAACAAACATGATTTCTCATCGACTGGTAGTTAAAACTTATTTAACTGATAATAATACATAGTCTTAGATGTATGTGTGTAAATTATAAGTTTAAACACTAGCTTCGCGTAGTCTCTCTTTTTAAGCTAGGTCACAGTGAAGATGTCAAGTGTAAAGTATTGTAACTATCGCTCGATGCTAAGAAATCGTTGAAATGCTCATTTTTATAACGATTTTGCTGTATACTTAGATTCAATGTAAAATTTATTCATCAATCGGCGTTAAGTAGCGACCCAATAAATTGTATTTATTAATGTAAATGTTGAATAACAATTTGTATATAATGAACCTAATGTGAATGGAATGTAATAATAAAAAAAACTTTTATTACAAAACTTAAGTAGATTTTCATTTATGCTAGTACTCGCCGAGTCTCTGATCGTTGATATTATGTTAATAATTAATTTTAATTGTTAAAAGAAAATCAAATAGACGTATATTGTAAAATTAGTTTATAAGGTGCTTATTTTATCGTCTAGTTTTGCATGTATCGCTTCGCTTGACGCTTTTATATTTATATTTTATGTCTTAACCCTTAGCTTCCTTACTCACGCTCTCTTTAAACACTCACATTTTTATATCTAACTCTATAATCTTATAACACTTCCTTATTTTCAACCAAACTTACGATCATTTCTATATCAAGTCACGATTTTTGTTTGCGTTAATTCCTGATTTCATTTAATTTTGTCCACGTCTTTCTCTGTGCATGCACTAGTTTTACATATAAGCGTCTGTTTGTTTGAATAAAATGTATCTTTCAAAATTCTCGATTTGTTGGAACACAAACAAAATTATTTGAGATCAGCGACGAGGTTCTACTAAAGCCATCCCTATCCTAAACCTGTTTCATAATCTTTTGTGTCTGCGATCGACTTCGTGACTCGTACAGAAGCAATCTTCTGCATCATACAATCTGCTGGCAACAGAGCGCAACCTGCATGGAAGCTGGATAAGGTGCTGGGTGGTGTCGGACTGTCTCTTTTATACCCTTGTACTTAAATATCTCTGTTCTCTCTCCCACTAGAATGCGCGAAGGGTTTGCACTTATACGACGGTCGGTGCTTCGAACGCTGCCCGGACGGCACGTACGCCAGCGAAATGCTTACGGAAAGAAATTCGAGGCGACGTAACCTTACTTACTTCCCCGAAACTGGCTCGTCAGCTGTGGTGATGAAGCGACAGGGCATGGACGCCGCTAAACTGAGCGCTATCGAAGCCTATGATATGGAACCGGTAGCTAATAAGAATGCTAAGGCTCCTCTAATATGCCTGCCATGTCACTACACTTGCGCTACGTGCTCAGGCCCTCATAGCAACCAGTGTCTGTCGTGTCTTGACGACGCTCAACTCTTCAACTCCACTGACGTTGAACCGAAATACTTCTGTTATCCTAATACACTGTTGCCACAAATAAGCAATGCCAACTGGCACTACAAGCTAAATGTGGTCCTCATCGTACTTCTATTCGTCTTGAGTTTTCTTTTCTTATACCTGGTTATTGTTTGCCTTCTCAAAAGGTTCGGATACAGCTGCTGTGGCAACCATTATGATTCGAATATCAAGGGAGCGTACAATAAATTAGCGGTTGACGAGAAACATCAAAGCGCTTTAGATATCGAAGAAGAAATACATAAGGCTATCAACAAATACTCAAGTGACAGCGAATCAGACGACGATTTGAACCTATAGCGGTTAGTTCACTTCAAACCGGAGTATTATGAATTGATCGAGCGAGTCAATATCTAGCAATTACTTCCATCGCTGACTGATGCAGGGCTTATGTGATAATATAATCAATAATCATATTGTTTGTCACAATTTTTTAGTTTTTTAATACTTAAGATTAGTTATTTGACTGCTGATAGAAGATGCGGTAAGACATACTCGTAGTGCGTACAAATTCGAATTGAAATTTTAGATTTACTCGTTGATCCAAAGACCTGGTCTCACGTTCTTCGTAACTATTTGGTTTACTCCTTCTTGTTAAATCATTTTGTCTTGCAACCTTTATGATTTTGTCAGCCTTGCAGTTTTATTATCACCGACTTTTTATAAAGAAGTAGGTATACCTAAATAAAAATCTTTTTAGATTTAACTCGAAAATGCGATAGTAAATATGAATTGATTCTGAAAATGTTATTTCATCGTAGAAATATAATGAAATTAAGGAGATACCTACACAGTCAATGATAAAAATTATAACATTCCACAAAACAGGCACATTATTCTTACTTTTATTTTTGCGCCTAAAATGTTAGGTATTGCTTAATATACTATAACTATTACATACTTAATTTTACTATTTTCTTAAAAACGCAATCCATTAGATTTTAAGGTATTTTTTTAAATAATTACTTTTACGCAATTGGTCATTTTTTAACCAATTTTAATTTTTATACTTAAAAATATTGTTACATTTTATCACAAAAATACTTTTTAATTCCTTAAACATTAATTTAATTATATATTTTTACAATTCTTATTTCACATTACTCAGTACATTTAATTTTTCTTTTTCATACCTTTTTTTCATATCTACTTTTTAGGTTACAGATTTAATGTCATAATAATTTTTTTAATTAAGTATAATAATTATTACGTATAATTGAAATACGATCAATTGCTCAAGTTGCCATTTCGTTTTAGATAGAAACTACTGAGCTCTGATGTAAATATATTAACTTGTGTAAATAAATGAGTTCCTATTTTTTATATTTGTTTTATTTTTTTATCAGGTTCCTGGCTAGTAGCATTGATTGGCCATTTCATAAGCTCATAAGTCATGACTCTAATTCGCCTAGTAAACTGAAGTGTTAAGTTCTACCGTTACTTTAATTCCTTTTAGAAACCACGAAAATATTGTCATTGCCGTTTCCGGGTAGTCGCTAGTCGTTTTTCAGAGGCTTATGACCTTAGGCCGCAGTACAACCTATTAGTACATTTTAAATTAACTACATTTAATAGTCATCCTATCCTATTGACTCGATATTAGGTATGTTATGTTTTTATTACTTGTATAGTTATTATTGTAAACAGATATTAAACGATATGTGTTTGGTGTTATAGGTACTGTTAGTATATTGTTGACGTTAATACAGAAATAAATAATTTTCGCTGCACCCGTTTGCACAGTTTTAATAACTAGACAAAGCGGATGTCGGGGCAGCATAAACCCACAGATAATTGAAATGTCGAAAACATACGTGGAGCGCGTCAATCTCAACTCTTAATTGATTACGTCGTAAAATCATGTTTTTGGTAAATTGTTTTATACTTCATATTTGTAGGTACATACTGTGAATTTCCAGCCATAACTATTACTAGCTAAGTATCTATAATAGATACTTATACTGTCCAACTTAAGAAAGGTTAGTTACAAAGCCAGACTATATTAATCGTGGGGAAACAGATCTTTTTGACAATTTTACCATAAAAGCACAACTTATTAATTGCTTATCCTAGCCTTTAAATAGCTATTAAATATTTGGGGTATCAACCTAATAGCTAGCAACATTAGAAAGCCATTACGTACTCAAAGGACGGAGTCTACGTATTTATAGGTATATGTAGGTACATATAGTATAGGAATACTATGTATATATGGAACGCCACAAAATGGAGATAAATCCTTTTCTACACCTTTCTTTTCTCTACGTAACCCTATATACTCTCCTATAGATATAGATGCCTTTTACGTTCCATACTAATTAATAAGCCCTAGGAAAATGAAATATATTCAGCTTACCATTTTATACACGTTATCTTTAAAGGAACAACGCTTGTAGGCTGAAATATCTCAAGAGACCTACTTATTTGTTTTGTGCCCACTTGCTAAGTCATCCTCGGTAAATAAATATGTTTTACCCGTAGATATTTAAAAAGAACGGATGTAATATTAAACGATTTAAAATGACAATAAGATAGAGTTGAAAAAAATTAAGGATAACGCGTAAGGACCGCGTTGGTTCAATTGGAAAGTGCGTCCAGTCCAAGTACTGATAGGATGACTGTGGGTTCGAATTCTACTCGCAGAGGATACAATCTTGTATTTTTTATGAAAAGAGTTTTAAACGAATATGATCTACACTGACGTTAAACATTATAATATGGCAAAGCGCTTTGACATCATAATATAATTAACTTTAAATCACATGTAAAATTACGAAGTTTACGAAACTTGGTACTTCACTAATTATTGTTGAATATTAACTCCACTGCTCTGGAAGTTGTGGTTTGGAACTACGAACTTGATCATGTAAACGTAATGAACTTTATAAATGTTCTGTACTTAGTTCTTGAAAATAGCTAAGTACATAATATACCTACCCACCGTGCCGTGTTATACATACCTACGTAGGTAGGTACGTGTACGTGCTTTGGCAACGAAATAAGTTATAGGTTCGTTATCGTCTAAATCATGTTGGAATTCTATACTTAATCTTGTACGTAAATGACAAACTAATAAATGACGTTTATCATAAGTTTTTGTCCAAGTAATCATTTCAAACTAGTTTAGTAGGATTTATAGATTATACGACTAAACATTTTTTAATAATACAAACGGCTTAACTTACCGAGGCTTATAGGACCTCGTTAGTCTGGAACTAGTTGGGAAATTCCGAATACTTCAGCTTTATATTATTAGTATAGATTTCAACATACTGTACCTGTTAACAGAGGAAACTTTGGTTCAGCTCTAAAATTTACCGGCACAAATGGATCAAAATCTGCTCTGAAACGGACCTCATCTCACCGATCCTAAAGGAAAACACAGTTAATCCTATTCCCCGTTGAAACCACAACAGTATGGCGTGTAGATATCGTACCTATACCTAAGGCAAGGGATTATACGGTTATGCGACGACACGATAGAGAGTTGACTAAAATGTACTGATGCCTCGTTTTAGAACCTGTTTCATAGTCTTTGTAGTTACTGCTTTTGTGTTTATTATTTTCTACCCATACATTGTAGATTTAAAGCGAATGTCACAAAATAAGCAAACTCGGGCGCGGTCGGTACCTTGATGGGCTATTGGCACATTTCATGTATGCTCCAGGCCATCCTCCGTTGTAAAGAGAGACCTGTGCTCAGTACAGGTTACACTACCAGAGGGACTTCCTAATAATATCAGTAATATTAGTGATAACTGTTTCCTACCTTTATAAATAAAGGGATTCTGTTTAAATCGCGTCGTTTTCATTTGAGGGGTGACTGCACGCAGTCTCCCTCGAAACAAGCGCGATCGTCGAACGATCAATAGAGCTAATGTATCGGGTAATAGAAGCATTGAACATAAATATCAGGGAGCAAGATGCACTAAAAATTTTACCGTTTTATCTTAAGAGGGGATATGAAAGTAATAAAAAAAATTAATAAAT
>DWQK01004738.1:0-10169 GCA_018231225.1 Noctuana stator
GCCGCATTTACATCCAGCGGTAACTAAACAAGTCTTAGTGAAAGGAGCACTAAACAAAACTAGACACACACGAGTAATTGGTTTTCTGTACAAACTGATGCGATGCACATTCGCCGTTCGCGTAGAACGACGTGGTGAACTCATAAAACCTTATCTGTCTTCGTCGAGGAGCGTTGTAGCTCGTTTTAGTACTTGACTAAATTGTTAGAGTTTTCAGTCAAATACTTTCAAGATTTTTCTAAACAAAAAATGACAACATAAAGAATGTTACCCGGTCTCGTTAATAAATGGTGTTAGTATTTCAAATAAAAAAATATCTTAGATATTTTGATATGAGTAAAGTTACTTGGTATTTTTTTGAGAATATTAATATTGTAAATATTAATGATATTGTGTTAAACTGTGATATTGTCAATCAAGATAGCTGCAGTTCTAGATATATATAAGATAGTAACGTTATTCATGTTATGATTATATTAATGTACTCATTATGGTGTAGGCAATTAACATTCAGAAATTGAAATCATGCAGTAACAAAAAGCCCTCCAATAAATAAAAGAGTGTGAAGCGTTATTTTAAATGTATAATTATATTAGTTACATTGTTTTCAAGTTACGAAATTATGATATTTTGATATTTTTAGATAAAATTTTAATAACAACCTTGCTAATGCAATCTCCTAAAGCCTAAAAATACATTTTAAAGTCCAATGAATTTTTAAAGCTATTAAACGCTATTATTATGCGACTCATATTATCAGGAATATAGTTACAATAATGACTTTAACGTTTAACCAAAACAGCAAAATGCAAAAGTACCTAAGAGGGAAATTCATTTTAATAAAAGGAACTAGTCTGAACTACATTGATAATGTCTGGTTTTGATTATAAAGTAATTACTACTCGTATATTCTATTATCATAGTCTATAAAAACTTTATGGACTTCTAATATATTGCATAAATGCATCCAATATAATAAGAAATAATGTATTTAAATAACTCTTTATTGCATAGATTTTAGTAGACAGTAATATACTTAAGATCAAGTATACAAAAGGTAGCTTTATTGCTAAAATATAAATTTCTTCCAGACAGACTTTAAGAATATAAAAATCAATCAAGAGAAAACCGCTACGTTCTAATTCCAAACACCTTTGTGCCAGTATCACTCGCGCCAGTACATTTTCCTACACAAACGCGCCATAGGCAGGGGTCCGGGATTGAAGTACCAGCAACAATGAGGGTCTTTGGCTTTTGTAATACTTTATTATGTGCCGGGAAAGATCCCCTGACAAAACTTTATTGGAACATCGAGTATGAACACTCGGCCGATATGAGACACTAGTTATAATAGAGTATCATTGTATTATCGAAACCTTGTGTACGAAACATCTATTCAAGTCGCTAGCCCCTATTTTATTAGCTTCCCTAAGGTAGCAAGTAATTATTAATATTACGTTGTAAAGATTCATATTGAATGACGTCATTTGTGGGATACGATGTTAGAATACTTATATTGGGAGGTTATTCGAACTTAGGCACTCGATGTACTACAAGATGGGCTAAATAAAAACTAAGTTTAAATTTTTAACGATCAATATTGTAGGTACCTAAATACAGAAGCTACATAAAGATCTTTTAACATGGGTAAGATGGACTTAATAACGTAAAATGTTTATAATGAGATAATTATGTTATACAGGATAATTTTTTTTATTAACTGAACAAATCGTAAAATGTTGTTCTAAATGATTCGACATGAAATTTTACATGAATGTATTTCACTTTCATGTTAGCTATTTGAATGTTAATATATTATAAATACATAGGTATACCTCGTTGTACTGAAATATGTTATTAGACAAGGCGAGACTGTGCGGCGCCGCGGAGGAACGGCCAGTCAATGGCATTCACTAGATTTAGCGCTACACACTGTTTGATTTCGGTTAAAATTTCGCGTAAACGTAAATTTACTTACATTATGTTACCAAAAATGACATGGATTGTTGCCGATGCTAATACATCTCTACGCCTTTTTTATCTTTACTGGTTTTTGTTTTACAATTTAAGTTATGAGCATGTTTATTAAAAAGTGTTTACAGCATGCAAGTGTCAGTAATGAGTTTTATTTTTGTGGAAAAGATAAAAGAATCTCATAACTTAAATCGTGAAACAAAAACCAGTAAAGATAAAAAAGGTGTAGATATGTACCTGCGATACTTCCCCAATCCCGTTATTATTTTAGAAAGAATTGTTAAACTTGTTTACCGGGTGCCGATTAAAAGATTATTTAGGTATAATCAGCACGAAGGCCTTTGACAAGGTTAAAAAAATGTTATCTATTGATAACCAATACTCTATCAGACGGGAATCACGTGAAGATTGTATTGATTAGTAATAAATCATTGATAGAGAGACGCATTTCACTAAAATAATTTAGATTAAATGTTATTGGATCACTCTTTTTTGTTGTTAGGGAAAGATCTTCAAAAACTTATCGGGTATCTTTCGGGAAAGGAGATGGGTTTATTACAATACATTGATTTAATTACAAAAAGTACACAGTGGGTATCCACAACTGGCAGCGTTATCACTAAATAAACTAAGACTGTCTCGTAGAGTATCCAGGCAACCGATTGATGTAGCAGACATTTAGACTTACACAAAGAGATACTGATGGGGTAGGCTGTACATTAAAATTAACTAGATAATAATATGATACCCATGTTGGTAGGATGGAGAGTGTATATAAAAAGACTTCTACAAAGAACTAGGCCCTCTAACTCGCTAGAATTATCCAATCATCTTTTTATCGATGCTACGAGCCCTGACATAATTAGATCTTTCCTTAATTATAACTGCTTTTCTACTGCTTTTCTTGTTTTCTAACTACCAAGAATGACCCAATAAGAAACAAATTCATGCTTGAGTATTGAGCTCCGAGCGCATTACAGGAAGTCTCGCAATATAGCGTTTCGAATAAGCTAGGACTATGTATTGTAGCGCATATAATTATGTTAAAAATATACGTAGTTATACGTACGAGTATAACTACGTAGTTATAGGTACAATAATATGTCTTGTACATAACATATAAATATAGCGTGCAATTGTATTTCTGCCTTAAACATGAAATATAACCAAATAAAAATGTGACTGTGTGTCAAAAACCCCATAGTGAGTTCGACGCCTTGTATCTATTGAACCCTAACTAACAGGTCAAAATGGGGATAGGTACACTTGAGTACACACGAATATCGAATGCTCCCGACAAAAATACACCATGACAGTGACTAATCTGCTCGACGCAATCTCTTCCTTAATTCATTACGCTGACTTATAAAAAATATGTTTCTTGTAGAGTTGATGGTTTTGCAGATTGTTTATGGATTGTCTAGACTTGAAGGCTGCAGGCAAAAAGGTATGTACAATATAATAAAATACAAATAATCTTAATTGCATACTAAGAAATAGAAAGGTATACAAATTACGACAGTAAATGGTATTTTGATGTTCGTCGTATCATTTTTGTTTCCTAATTTATAAAGGAAGCAGGCCACCTAATGTCATTGTACTCTATATAAATATCTATAGATGGATGTGAACTTAAATAATCATAAAAGTCTGCCACTACTTTAACAACTGTATTTTTACTTTATATTTTTATTCAAATGAAAAACAACAAAGAAATCATTACATTAACATAAAAATGGATGCAATACAAACTGGAAACCAAACGCTCGACTGCTAAATTAGTAAAAATGCGAGTAAATGGACTGATATGTGCTGAGTTTTACAGCGGTAATCATTCATAACTCAGAGAAGTAATGTGCGTGAAATAGATTCAGTACGCCCTCTCGCGGTTTCTAGAAGAAATGTTTAAACTCGACGAGACAACCAAGTAGTATAACTCAATCGTAAAGTTTTATCGCGTCGATACGTTTTTCGTTAAATTTTTTGAGTTTAGCTAATGTCATTTTACAATTCAATCAAATGTATTGACTGGTGAATAATAAATTATAAAGTTATATTAAAGAACATCGACATTCAGATTTCTCTTAACTTTAACCTTTAGTTATTTTTATATGCCTTCCTACTTAATTTTTATTTCACAACGCAGAAGTGCAAATTAAAAAGCAATTTAAGTTATATTTCCAAAATCATGAAGTTTTATAACTCCTTAATTTTTTTTTATTTTGTCTTCAAGTGTACATTTATTTATACCTCGCACTTCTCGATTGTTATTGACGTAGAAAGTTACAAATAGAATCTTTTCTTTATGTATTTAAAGACTGACAAACAGGCATACAGGAAATTTGAGAGTAAGCGGCCAAAACAATTTATTGCAACATAACTTGAAATAATTTTTCCGCTTTCGACAATTTTCCCTACTTGCCCTAGAGCCGCCGTAGTTCACTGGTTTGGAACGTTAAATTAGCCCGCCATTCTGGATCGTGTTATTTGAAATATGACGCGAAATGATATGAATATAAGGGACGCGTGTTTTATCCCAGATTATTTACTTAGTGCGAAGAGTATCGAACTGCGCAAACATTTTATCTTGTTAGTTGCTAACAAGTAATATCTTATCGTAATATAATAATTCTGTGCTCAACATGCACGTAACCTATGCTTTTGCTTTTCTTCGCAAAACTTTATCTATACTATACTAAATAATAATATAAAATTAAAGAGTTTATTTGTTTGTTTGAACGCGCTTATCTCAGAAACTACTGGACCGATTTAAAAAATTCTTTTTGTATATGATAGCTACATTCATGAGAAAGATTATAGGCTATCAAGCATTACGTTAGTATTTTTAACACGGGTGAAACCGTGTGGCACAGCTAGTAATAGATATAATGATAATGATAAAAGTCCTCTACAGATACTCTTAACCTTGTGATTTTGCGGTCTGGGTTCCAAACCCGCTTGTACTGCTAATTTTCAATATTAAATATGTATATTAAATTAACCAGCATATATTATATCCATGACTTCGTAAACAAAAGAATTGTGTTGATAGATAGGCAGGCAACATCGGCCTCGTCCCACTCGCTCGCCGATCTTTTCGTTTTGCGAGTTATTTATTTAGTTATACTCGTAGACACTTTTCAAATTGTAATGTTTACCGTCTAAAGTCTACTTATTCATAACATAACAAACGCTTAAACATATACAATTCAGTAATTTAAGCGGCCAATAGTTATAAAATAGAAGATCTGACGGAGCAATGGCTCTCGGTCTGCTATGAATTATAGGTAATCTTGCCGTCAGTGCCACGCAGACCCGCCAACCCAATTTAAAGTATACTATTTCCAAATTTCAGCTAAGAAATTTATAGTTTATCCTTTAAATAACTAGCTTAAATAAATTAAGTTGAACTTTTAGCAACACAACAAAATAAGATGGCTATTGTGGTTTAAAATATGTATAAATTTTGTACATATACATATATGTATGTATATATACTGAATTTCTGTATGTGTGCTGTAATGGATTGTTTTAATAATCATTTAAAAAATAATTTTAAATGATTAGACGGGAACCCTTTATTCATATACAAGGTTAAAAACTACTTTGCAACAATCCGCCGCAATGATAGTATGATATAGGTACGTCGTATGATAGTGCATACTTTTACATGCACTTAACACCGCACTACCGCTCTCATACAACGCATGCACATGCAAACACAATAAGATAAAACATACACTAACATACCTACCACCACTATCACGATACATGTTTTGCTCCACAACAGAGCCTTCTTAGGATTTAAATTAAATATTAATATCAAATATTAAGTACACCCGCTGCAACCATGTTTGCCGTGAAGCAAATGAAGCAATTCATTTGTGTTTCGGTGGAAAGGTGCAGTTGCCAGCCACACTTACTCGTACATGAGGCGACCATCAGCCTCCGGGGTAGCAGCACATCCTGCTTGAGTTTGGATGTAGATGTCCATGGGTGGCAACGACCATTTAACACCAGGTGGCCTGAGCGCTCGCCTGCTACTTCATATAATAAAAAAAATTTATATTATTTTATCAGTTTTAATTTAATTCACAAATCCAAATTCTATTAACCGTTTAATAATATAATCATATATCAAATAAGCTAAAAGACCGAGGCGACGAAGCGTCGGCTCCGGAGCTATGAATAACCGGCCGTCAAGAGCACGAACAGACTGCCCAATTAAAAACGTACTCTTTCCACGATTTTTAGCTTAGAATATTGTATAATAAGCCAATAAAATACCCCACTTAACGCCTGCCAGGCCCGCCGCTGTGAAATATGCACTTCTCACCCTCATTACGGAGTGAGACCAAATTAAATGCATAAGCTGGCCGCTTTCGTAGCCCCGTACGAAATTGATCTGATTTTATTATGCATTTTTTAAGTGATTTCAATGTAGTTTAACTTTAACTTTGCCTTTATAAACGCTTAAGTGTATTTATTAGTCAAAACTACGAATATCGTTTGAAAGGTCAATATTTTCACTATTAATTAAATCTTTGTAATAAATTTAAATAAAAAACTGGACACCGAAAAAAGTTCTTGACACCGCCTAGTAATCATAATATTGATAATTTAAACTTGCAACTTTTTAATAGATACCAATATAATATATACGTAGGTGAAAACAATTCATACAATTTTTTAAGGAACCGGGACATTTTCAAAAAGGCATACTTATTTCGCCTCAGCAATCGTAAAAAGGTCGTCGGAAGCTTTCTACTCCGTTCGCGGTGAAAATGGCCACTTACTCACATCAAGTCGTGAAAAAGAGAGACCGCTTATTTCAATACCGAGTACAAAGTGAGAGATTTAACAATACGCTTTAAATGTTCGTGTAAGAGTATATTAAAATTACATATTGTTCGTTTTATGAGAACAAAACCGGAAGTAAGTACATACCGCTGTTTGAAATAGGAGACAGGAGTTTCAAAGTCATTTTCAAATATTTTACATTACACACTTGTTTTCTTATTTCCCCGCAAGAGTTTTTGATTATATTACTTTCTATATTCTACACTATGTATTTGTATTATAAAACTAGAATTGTGTAACTTTCGAAAACTATATAGATCTATTAATTGTTGTATAATATAATAAAATAACATAAATAATATGAATTAGATTGACCACCTTTCTGAAATCCAGTAAAAAGGGTCAAGTTCAAATATTAGTTAATCTGTGACATAAGAATAAATTCATATCCCGCTACAGCTAATATCTAAATATCTAATATCTAATAATCTGTAAATAATGTGATCATATACGTAACTATCAATTTAAAATCGTCATTTCCCAAAGATCTTATTTCCGAAGAAGTAGATTTAATTTCCGAAGGAACGGTCTACTTGCAACCGCGCTATAAATTAAAATGTCCTCCGTAATCGAGAAATCAAAACAAATTGCCGCACTACGTCTGTAATTTTCAATCTAACGGTTACCCTTGCTTATTGTTTTAGTTCAAAAGGTAAACAAAAAATTGTATTGTTTGCTTTAAAAGTTTTGTTACCGCTTAACAAGTGGTTGAAGATAAACAAAGCACAGATAACCATATTGGTGTTACGCGTAAACAAATAAGTTCAGACCATTGGGCGTCTACAGCTATGAGAATACATTGAGACTGGATCTTCCACGTTTTTGTCTAATTATAAGAAGTACCTAATTATATTGTTTGTAAATTGTTTTTTGGATTGCGGTCGGATAAGTAGAATAATAAGATATGAATTACAACAATGATTTGTTATTGCTTACCATTTATAAATAGCATTTCTTTAAACATATCTATCTTATTTTCTTACACATTTATCTAAGTTATTAAAAATGTTTAACAATGCCAACATGCAATTTGAATAAACAATAACTTTTTGTGCAGTCTTATCATGCTTGTTTTGTTACTTAAATAATGTGTATTTAATGTAGGTTCTGCAACTAAGTTTTTACCAGAGACAATTTCTTTAAAAGGTTCTGATATCTTTTTAAGAGTCCTTATCGCGGAAGGGGTACTAAAACAAGGCTTAGTGGAAAACATTATTTAGAAAAAAGTAAACCACGGAAAGTTTCCTTGTTTTCGAAATGGCGGCATCAGATAACGCAGATTTGCGGTCTCTCCATTTGCAAATTACTATTATATATTATGTGCCTATTTAGTTATCCACGTTTTTAAAGAAATTTAAAGTACCTTTATTAGAATAGGCATCGAAAAAGAACAGTAAATGTTAACCGAAGTTCATTTTATAACTGTTTAGTTTTAGTCTCATCATCATACACCCTCACTAGCCTAATTTCTTTGAATGTAATTGTAATAAATAGAGAGAAATGTGATCATTTAATGTAATGTGATTATGGTAGTATTTTGAATTGTTAATAATATAAAAAAGTCAAAATATAGCTAAAAGTCTGATTGAAACCATGTTACTAAAATATGGTAATAAAATTAGATGTAACATAAGATTAAAAGAAATTTTTATTTATACCTCATAGTAATTTGTCCAGAAATAGCTTCTAGCAAATGAAATGCCAGGTTTAACCTAAACGCCCACATTTAGTGCTTTGTAATTATGAATTAATTATTCTTGGGAGGTATGCGGTTACGTAGCGTTTTTGGATCGTTCAGTCCTACGAAATCCTACTTTTGTAATATTAATCCTACTGTAACATGAGAACAATTCCCTAGATGTGTCTGTATATGAAAGGTATTATTGGGAAAAATTGGTTATTTGAATGTTTACATTATGCCTAACTCTTTATATAAAAAAATTGTCGTCCTTTATCATGTGTTTTAGAAAGTTTTTTTTTAATTATACAGAATAATGAAAGTTACAATGACTTTACATATAGTTATAGCCAATTCAGAGCTGTGTTTATTATTAAGTTTTCTTTGGATATTTAAAATGTAGAATAAAATATCTAGCTTTGAGATAATATAGAAGTCCTATTTAGCGATTTCAATCGCAGCCGTTGCTACGAATGAATATAATTAGGAACTATTTTTTGTACCTATCATACAGGAATTGTCAAGCTTGCGTGTTATCTATATGTTTATTAAATTATGTGTTACTTATTAAATATCGTTAAAACTAACAACTCGCAATTAGCCCGAAACGTTACACAGTCAATTTAAACAGACGTGTTACAGTAATATTTTACGGAAAAGTTATAAATATAATTCTATGCGAGTGTAATTGGGGGCAAAGCTAGTAAATCATAAGCCAGTCCTGAAACCTCTCGCCACCGGAAAGAAAGATTTAACAAACTTGAGCCACGCTCACGGGCCGGCCGCGGACACGGGCGGCGCGACCGGCGGAGCGAAATTTTGTTCCACAAAGTTTATATCACACAAATACTCGTAATAATATGAGCGTTTACAGCCGCCACCAGTATATACCGAGAGTAAAATTCCAATGAAAATCATCTTGATTTTTCATGGAGATCAGCATATTTTGTGCTTCCAATTTTAATATTTGAAATAGATTTGATGTCCATTATTTTATATGACGACTTATATTTAATTAATAATACTATAATAATATAGTCATATAACTAAAATATCGCATGGCATGCTGTGTATTTTCAATCGACTTAAAAAAGGATAACTTTCGACTGGGTGAGCGAATTTTGACGATTCTTTTTTAATGTGAAATCTAGAATTTTCCGTTTAGTCCATGCAAAAACCATGTAATCCTTATTGAATTTGCAATTTGCAAATTTGAATTAAGTATTTGCGTGACAAATTTTAAAGTCGGTTGTTTTCGTAACGCGTGTTATAATTATTATCGTCAATTTGTTTAGACGCTAAACGCGCCGCCGGTCACGCAGCTCGAAACTTTGATATGCCGAATTTCCATGGCCGACCCGTAACTCTCTCTCTCTTATTCATTTTAATGCACGCGTGAATATTTGAAGCGGCTGCTTTAGAGCGCTGTTGAATATCACGTCTAATAACGTGGTTTATCTATTTTTTACTTACCTATCTCTTTTTACATGGCTTTAATACATTGTAATATGGTAAAATTCATCCTATTACACGAATTTTTTTTGCATCTCTCCTTTATAATACCAAAACTCTTACTTCAATATAGATTAAAAAAATACAGTTGATAAAATAAAATGCTTTTAATAGAAATTAAATACAAGTTAAATACAGTTTATTT
>DWQK01004739.1:0-10169 GCA_018231225.1 Noctuana stator
AACTTTAATTATGTTATTAATTACTGTATACACACTTCAACCGACACCAGCGTGGTGTAGTGGTTATAACGTCAATGCACCATTCAAAGGATTCTAGGTTCGATCCCGACGGGGCAGAAATTTAAATGATTAATTTAGATTTCTGTTCTCGGTCTGGGTGTTTGTGTATTAGTCTTTGTATGTGTCCATGGGACCCACGACACAAGGAATCCTAGTGTGGTAATCATAGTGTTGGGCTGTGAGTGTGAAGCGTTACTTTACATAACATTCACATTATAATATGTTATAGAGAGATAACTTAGATTATTCACAATACTTCAGATTTAGTTTCCAAGGAATAATACATTTACATTATCATGCAGCTCATGTTATCTATGTCCTTGAGATAATGGGTTCATATTGAGATATAGGTAAGTGATAAGCCTTGAGTGAACAATGTTCATGTATACAGTTCTTGCTAGCCTAACATTATTACAAGATTTATAAGGATTGGTTGATAGATAGGGAAAAATTGTGTATAAATAAAATTTATTAGTTACAATACAAATGCCTGCTTTGCATGGTAACGGACAATGTAAAGCAAGTTACTCATATCACTACATAGTATAAAACAAAGTCGCTTTCTCTGTCACTATATCCCTATGTATGCTTGAATATTTAAAACTACGCAACGGATTTTCATGCGGTTTTTTTAATAGATCGTGTGATTGAAGAGGAAGGTTTATATGTATAGACGTTCACAGTTTTTCTGTAGTATATTTAGAATCCGGGGCGGGTCGCTAGTTTACAATATAAAGTATGCGGCTGGTATGGTATAATCCTCTCACATCTATTAACAAACATTTAGGAACACGACAAACAACTTCAAATTTTTCATCACTTAGCAAAGAGCTGACGAGTTCAAACTACTGATTCAAAGCTAACAACACTGCTAAGTCATCTTTCAAATGAAAAATGTTGCATCAAAATCGGTCCATTCGTTTAGGAGCTATAATGCCACACAGACAGATACATGAAACTTATAACACATTTCTTTTTAACCAATGGTTAAAGTTGAGATAGTAATTTTAAATTTTATGTTTTCAGAGGACGCAGTGCTACCCTTGTCCTTGTATGGTGGCCAACTTCTTCTTAACTGGGCCTGGACTCCCATCTTCTTTGGTCTCAAGGACTTAAAACTGGTAAGTATCTACCTAAATACCTATAAGTTTTTTTTATAATAATTACTGGCTATGCCACGCGGTTTCATCCGCGTTAAGAATTCCAATGTAGCGCTATCGCGACTATCTTACACTTCAAAAAAATTTTCAAATCGGTCCAGTAGTTTCTGAGATTAGCGCTTTCAAATAAACAATCAAACAAACTTCAGCCTTATATTAATAGTATATTATAGATTTATTATTAAACGCACACGAGAAATTTAATATATTTGAAGATTTGCCAGGATGACATTAAGTTTGCCATATTTACAACTGTAATTAAGGTTTACAAAGAATAAAATGAATAAGATTTAACAATTAAATCTGTCCGCAGGCCTTCATAGAAATCTCGGTGCTCAGCGGTGCAGCGGTGGCCACCACGATCTCCTTCGGGAAGGTGAACAAGACTGCAGGCTTGCTGCTGCTGCCGTACCTGGCGTGGCTCGGCTACGCCAGCTCGCTGTCTTACTACATCTGGAAGAACAACCCGTCCGGAGCTCGGGAGATCAAAGATGAGAAGGCTCAGTGAAGTGAGTACTTTTAAATTTTTTAACCAAACTCAAAAATGGAGAGGTTCTCAATTGGACTGATAACTTCTGAGTGGGTGAACCGATTTTGATGATTCTTCTTTTAATTGTAAGCTGGTGGTTCCCGTGTGATCACATTTGAATTTGGTCCATTTCTGATGATGGCATCAATGAGAAAACCATATAAGTTATAATTATTAATTGTTAATTTGATTTGATTTCATAATTAATTGGACAAGGAATTACATTTTGCTATACAAACTTTGCTTCCGTTTTTCATCCCCTTAGGGGTAGAATTTCGGAAAACCCTTTTCTTTTCCGACGCCTACGTCATACAAAGAACTCACTCTTCATGTTTGAGGTGTCTACGATCAGCGGTGGCTGTGCGTTGATCCGTCATTCAGGACAAAACATTTTATATGTATAGACAATAGTGTTGCATGAATCAAATTTCCCATTTAATCATAATAATTCCATTATTATTTCTTTTGCTGTCAAATAATTATGATGCTTTCTAATAAAATTTGTTTTGTTTCAGGATTAAAGCTTCAGCCTCAAAATCAGCTAAACTTTTAATTGTAAGATTCAACTGTCTACTTAAAACGAACCTTTTCTTATTAACTTGATGATCAAAATAGTATTATTATTGTTAAAAGTCATTACGCACAATATATTTTATCTGTGTAGTACTCGTTAAGGCACATTGTCACTGTAACTGGCAGATTATAAATATATTTTTATATATGTTATAATTTACAAAGATTATGGTAAATTTATATATTAATGTTTGGCTACACTCACTTATCCTACATGTTTTATCGTGTACAATGGCCTTAATGACGTATCCTAATTTTCTTCACTGCGTAATGGTTTTTTTGTGACTTGCAACACTTAATAACTTTTTCTATTAGATTTTCTGTCTTAGATATTAGTTAAGCAATGACTTATAAGTACATTTTGATAATAATTAATCTTACATAATAAGAAATGTTTAAAATTTAATATGTACCTATTGTTGTGGACAGTATATTTGTGAATAGAAAAAATTTTGTCAGTATTAAAAAGTTTTCACGAGTATATACTTACGAAATAATGATTGTAGCCAAGAGATATAATATTATATTAATATAATATTATTTAAAATGTTGGTGAAAACGAATATAGGTATATCATGATAGTCGTATATAAAACAAACATCACAATTTGACCAGTGACCGTTTTAACTCAACTGTTTTGTGATCAAATATCTATTAGAAGTGAAAATAAAACTTTTAAGTGTATATTGATAAAACATAAACGTGGGTTCTAAACGCGCCACGCTACCGCAAGTAATATACACTACGTGTGACGCGCCAATCGTGGAATTATGCGTGGAATGTGCGTCATTGTGTGTAGAATTGAAATATCATATGCGCGGCGCGTTACGTGTTTTTATTGTTACAGGTTATCTTGGCTACTTTCATTATACAAAGATGGTATATTTTAATTTGTTTTTTGTATAAACTTTATTTCTAGATTCTGTTCAATTTACCAATTGAAGTAAATAAATGACTCAAATCAGGAATTCAATTGTTAGTTTGTAAGAGCTGTTTAAAAGTGTCCTTTTTGCTACTCTGTGCACTTGTATTTTTATGAACACAGATTATATACAAAGCTATGGCTAATGTTGGTATTACATTTTTATTAATAATTTCGTGATTCAAAACGGAATTTTGTGTTGCCTCATAGCTGTATACTATAATTAAAAACAAATTTAAATAATATTTTTACACAGAAAAAGGGTGATAGAGCCAATTATTGGTGAATTGTGGTTAATTTATTATTAATAATAATATGGTCTTCTGTGCCTTGGATTCTGACGAATTTGCTTTAGTGTCAATGATTGGGAATGTCACCCTACATGTACAAAAAAATGCAGTTTATTTTCTTAAAAAAAAAACAACTTTGAAGTCACAAAATCCCGTTCAGAAACAATGATTGTCTAAAAATTTAAAAATTGTACAAACTATTGTGTTTTTAATTGGAGTTTAAGCTGTATTTATCATTCCCGTTGCATTTCAAAATAGTATTTACGTTTAATATTTGACGGCAAGGAGTCTGGAGTAGTTTTGGTTTAGAGGTTATTTATGTTGATAATTGTTTTCGAATTGTTTTATTGTATAACATTAAATGTGTACTATTTAAAGAGATGGTTTTATTTCTTTGGTAAAGTCCGCGCTATGAGAGTGATTACCGAAATTACTTACATAACAAATTAATAAAACTTATTTAATCGGAACAGAATCCCGAAAATTGGGTTAAAAGATGTCAATTATCCCCTTAAGTTATGCACGAAACAATTCGGACTTCCATATCCATACTAATATTATAAATGCAAAAGTAACTCGTCTGTGACGTCATCACGGCCAAATCGCTGAACCGATTGTGATGAAATTGTGATATAGGATACTTAAGTGTCTTGGGATGAACAGGTTACTTTTTTCTCCCATTGTATTTAGTTTTTTCAGCATTTTCTTGTTTTAATCTTTAGTCCCGATTTTTAAGCCCACGCGGAGGTAGTCTCGGGCATAGACTAGTATAATATAACGTTACCTACTAAAATATAAAGCTGAAGATTTTGTTTGAACGCGCTAATCTCTGGAACTACAAGTCAGATTTCAAAAATTCTTTTTGTGTATGATAGCTACATTCATGAGGAAGCAAGCTTTACGTTATCTTAACGTAAGTCAAATCGCAGGGCACAGCTAGTGTAGGTATAAAATGGAACGGTCAAATCGGTTAGCTTAAAAACTTGTTATCCAGTTTTATAAAAACTCCAAACGATTAGCGATTATGATAAAACTTCTCTGTGCTACGACACGGCTTATACGATCGCTTACGATTAAAAGTTCCCGGCGCGGTTTCGGAGAAACTTGGGTCTTCGGGGCCCGGAAGAAAAAGTTCAATCTGAAAGCCATCTTTAATTTATTGCTAATATGTTACATTTGGGACAAAAAATACGCGCGATCAGGGCCCGTCGGCTGGGCTCTTAAGATGGATATCGTATCTGCCACTTTGATTTATTGGCAGTCGTGTTACCACGCGTAACGATAAATTCAAATGGGAAATACGCATAAGTGCGTATATATTTACTAACTGTGTACGCGGTGTAGCTACGGTTTCACCCGCGTTAAGAATCGCAACGTTACGCTTGATAGCCTATAGCCTTTCTCGATAATTGGACTATCTTACACAAAATTTTTTGATTGGTCCGAAACGAAAAGACACCATCGTTGAGTTAAAAGCATCTTAAGCTTTCAGCTAATCGCAAAATTTAAGTTGCATAATATGGTAGCAAAAGTGGCTATGAAATACGGGAAAGTTAAGGAATTTCCTTTCAGCACCGATTGAGAACTGCGTCCTTAAAATTATGCACATTTAGGTACGTGACAGAAAGAGAGCCAGGTTATAGATAAATATAAACATTATAAACTTTAACAAACCTTATTTCGTTAATAGCAAATCAGCATGATTTGCTATTTACTTTGCGAAGTGTTTCTTTTGTTAACTATTCTGTCTGTGGTTGAAGGTAGATAAGCTTTCATATAGGTATATGTGTGCTACATGCTTTGTTAATCACACACAGACCACTCCCGAGGCATGTGCATACCGGGAGCACATGCTTCGCTGCTGTGTTTGCAACTGTTTTGGCTAGAGCCTGACTAATAGACGCAGATGTGCTATGCAAAATATTTGAGTGTAAAATCCTACAGGCGCTTGTAGGCATGTGAAGGGGTATCAATTTTTGTTTGAATTAAACTCACAAATAACGTTTTAAAGCATCTAGTTATGCTTTTAGTATGTATATTGTTCATAAATTGCTTTAGTTGATAGTTAATAACTTGGTTATTTTTTAAGATAAGAGCTTAAAATAATTACGTTAGATAAAAGTTGTTATAAGGTTATACGTAGGTACATTTTTATCATGCAGGTATGTATGACAACTTCATCCCCCTTCGATTCCAAGCAAGTAATAGCGAAGTCTATACCTCCCCCGAAACAAATTTTCGAAATATTTAGTTTTTACGAAACTACGGAATAAGATACTTATATTTCATAGATTTAGCTTTTCTTTTTAGAAAAGTAGAGTTTTGATAAACAAATCATTCTTCATTAAACCCATGAAAAATTCTTTGTTTACCTAATGATTTGAATATGTCAACGCTATATTCTTTTGTATTTTCGCTTCCAGTATTAACAAGCCTTAGCTACGCTGAAATTTCAAGAACGTCTGCCGAGGGTACGTAAATCGAGAAGTGGCATGCAGTGGCTTACATTACATTAAACTATATTACCATTACATAGTTCTCCATTACATAGTTATATAAGTTATCTCACTGAGAAGGTCATCATCATATCATAGATGCTGATAAACATTAGAATTTAACCGTAGAAGTGATGGAAGAAATAGATAAATAGAAGGAAGTGCCTATTGTCCTAAGGTCGTGTACTTAGATCCAAGCACGTCGATGGTAATTTTTGCGTTGCACTTTACATAAAATATTGTTTCTTATAGACTAACCTAACCTAAACAATATAATGCGTGAGTTTGCCACGCTTGATTCAGTACTAAAATGGGGTGTGGAATTTTTTCCTGTAATTTTTTTCACTGTTCAGTGGCGTACCACAGGAAATTATACTTAGGAAACGTCCTGCACGTTACGTACCTACCTATTTTACGATGTTAGTAAGTAACGTGAAAAAACATTCCTACATAATTAGAAATTAAATTATCATAATGACTCTTTCTTGTTTTATTTACAAAACTTGCAACTTAGCTAATAAAATTAATTCTATTAACACAATTAGCGCACTGTCTCGTTTAATAGGTTTGAAACTCTGAAGAAGTTGCAAGTAACTTTGCCGACATTACCATTCGTAATGTAATGACGCCGGAAACTGTCGCGCGTCTTGTTTTCAACTTTAGAATGCAGAAAACAGAAACAAGTACTCTACATCACAGACTATATAGAATGTACTACGACCTACATTCATGTCAATTACCAGTTTTCCCGCCACCGCGCCTTCCCCAATGACATTGACAGTGACGTAAGCTAATCAACACAGAGCCACGCGAGCCATGTATGTATGTTATAGCACATACAACATAATAATAATTTGATAACCCTTGTGGTGTAGTGGTTTCCACGCCAGTCCACCATTCGGAGGGTACCGGGTCCGATCCCCGGCAGGGCAGAAATTTAAATGATGAATTTAGATTTCCGTTACATTCCATTTATTTCATGGCATCCACGACACAGGAAATCCTAGTGTGAGGCTGTGAGTGTGAAGCACATAAACGACTTATCAATACGTAGTATAAAACAAAGTTGCTTTCTCTGTCCCTATATCCCTATGTATTTATGCTGAAATCTTTAATACTACTCAACGGATTTTGAAACACTTTTTTAATAGATAGAGTGATTGAAGAGGAAGGTTTATATGTATAAACGTTCACAGCTTTTCTGTAGTGTATTTAGTATCAGTATTGCACCCGTATGAAGCCAGGGCGGGTCGCTTATTTTAATTAAAACTAAAGATAAATTTTTCAAAGTAATTTTGCTATGGTGGTCTGAGGTATCAATTCATTTTGGAAAAGGGGTCCCTTGCCCAAAATAGTTTGAGAATGCCTGGTCTAGATAAAATAGATCAAAAATATCTTTATTCATACTTATCTACAGTCAAGTACAGGTTCAAATTTTGCTTTTATTACCTTTGAAAATAATTCCACAACAGGTCCCCATCGCTATTAATTGTCAAAGGCCTTTGGAAGTAATTTCCTAGTTTGGTAGAAAGTTTCCAGGAGGCACTGGAAAGTTTTTTAATCTTAATTCTTCAAGGACACCCCAGGAAGGACGAAAACAATTAGAGAGGTACTCTAAACACTCCAACAACAAACTGGAATTGAATGTGGGTGTTGTCAGGTCGCCGGAACTGCCTACTTTAAAAGATGTTTTCGGTTTTTATTCTATTGATATCGAATAGTCAGTTATATAACAGAAAAAAGAAAATAATAACTTTAAATTTATATGCAAAACTAAACAAAACAAAAATTATACAGTTAAATTATACGGTACATCTGCTTTAGGCGTCCATTTGGCTAAGGTAAGCTAGGAGAAAAAGGTTGGTTTAGACGAAAGAATATTATAAAGTTGAGGTGCCTACATTAATCTAATAGCAAAACATAAGTTACAAAATTAAGGCCCAATTATCTTCGGCCGGCTTCAACTATTTTTAAATGTTTAGTTTACCTGTATTATTGTCTTCAAAACATAGAAGAATTAACTTTGACCCTGTCAACACTCCCGCGCAGGCAGCTTTGTGGCTAAAAGGACA
The DNA here is from genome assembly GCA_018231225.1 of Noctuana stator. Lineage (NCBI taxonomy): Eukaryota > Metazoa > Arthropoda > Insecta > Lepidoptera > Hesperiidae > Noctuana > Noctuana stator. Next base: position 8,102 of record DWQK01004739.1, read on the forward strand.
CGAACTCCACTTTGGGCAAACGAATTGGGAAAATAAATAGAACTTCAAACTTAGAAGGTATGTAGGCGAATTTTGGTAATTGTATAAAATGATTTTCAATCTTTTAATCATAATTACTTTTCTGTGATTGTTTGCAGGCTTCGTACGACTTTTGAAAACTAAAAGAACTGTGCGAGTAAAAAGTTGAAAAACACAGGTGAAATAAACGCGCCTCTTATCTCTTATGGTTTCAGCATTTAGGTACCTACTTTGTCTTGTTTAGAAACACAATTTTTTTGTTTTTGCATTAAAATTCATACCCGAAGCCGGCATGAAGCATAAAACTGAAAGATTAAATACGAAACATTAAAGTTACTTGTTAATGAGAAGTCAGATACAATGCTAATGAGACTGGGCGGCGCGGAGTTGTAACAAATAATTGTTCGACTGTTTGGAAAAATTAAGGAAAGAAACTTGCTTACATAAATTTAAATAATAATATAGGTTTTATAACTGTTTTTGTAACGCCTTCTTATAAGTACGAGGTAAATGTAGGTATACCTATGTACTAGGTGGTAGGTGTGTCAAACACTCATGTTTGAACCTTTTTCTACTATTTTTGTAACTGCTATCCGCCTCAACAATGCTGGCTTACAAAATAGCTATCTAGTTTCGAACTCCAACGAAAGCCATCTTAACTTAGATTCAATTTAAAATGGAATCTGAGCGAAATTCAAGTTTGAGAAGTAAAAACTTGGGAATAACTTCGCTGGTTTACCTCATGATAACTGGTGTTGCCCGCATACGGGCACTCATTGTAGCCTTTGTTGCCTAATGACATTAAAAACACGTAACGCAGCGCTTCACGTACAGTAACGCACATTCTACGATTGGCGTGTCACACGTAGTGTATAATATTATTATACTAGCGACCCGCAACGGCTTCGCACGGGTGCAATGCTGATACTAAATACACTTAAGAAAAACTGTAAACGTTTATACATATAAATCTTCCTCTTTAATCACTCTATCTATTAAAAAAAGCGCATCAAAATCCGCTGCGTAGTTTTAAAGATTTAAGCATACATAGATATAAGGACAGAGAAAGCGACTTTGTTTTATACTACGAGTAGGTATACTTTTGGTTGCGTGGCGCGTTTCTAACCCACGTTTATGTTTTAAGCGTGTTATTAAATCACACGTTATTGATTAGGAATCTTGTGTGTCATAGCGAATAAGGCCCCTAAATTGACTTAATAATAACAATAATAAATACCCACACCGGTAAGAGAAATCTAAATTCATCATTTAAATTTTTGTCTCGCCGGGCATCGAACCTAGGACCCTTCGAAAGGTGGACCGGCATGGTAACCACTAAACCACACGACTCGTCAAATGCTAACCTAGTTAACTGTATCAGGAGTTACTTCGTGGGAGTTCATTTATATTAAACTTGGTTATAATTACTTTGCAACAACCCGCTACTACAACATATGAAAGATAGGTGGACAACAGATATCTGCATATTAATAGAATCAGTACGAAACCCTACATAACACCTTCAGCGGGGACTCACACCCTCGGACCTTGCACTTAAGCTTGACCTTCAATACTGGAGGTCTATAAATCGCAAAACCAATTTGTTCGGTCGTGTTGAAAAATTTATGTCAATGCGGAAAGGTCTAGGGGATACTTTACTTTTATATGTTATGTAGGTACATATATGTACTACTAGCTGTGCCACGCGGTTTCACCCGAGTTAAGAATAGTAACGTAATACTTAAAAGCCTATAATCTTCTTCATGAATGTAGCTATCATATACAAAAAGAATTCTCAAATCGGCACAAATAAACAAACAAACTCTTCAGCTTTATATTATTAGTATAGATTAACTATACTTACTCGTATATATCGTATATGTATAATATATTGCATAGCCCCGCTTGTAGTGCGGATCGCAAGCAATGACACTGTTAAGTAACCTCGGGCGCGGTCGGTACTGAGATGAGTGACCGCTACTGGCGAATTTCATGCGCGCTTCCGTATTTCGGAGGGCTCGTTAAGCCGTTGGTCCTGGTTGTTATCCAT
>DWQK01004740.1:0-10166 GCA_018231225.1 Noctuana stator
TAATCTATTCATATTATGTTTTGTCCTGAATGACTGACTGATGGATCAACACACAGCATAACCGCTGATTGTAGAAACCTGAAACTTGGAAAGTGTATTCTTTATATAATGTAGGCATCCCATAAATAAGGATTTTGTAAAATTATACCCCTAACTCGGTCAAGAATGGGGACTAACCTTATATGGAGCTACGTGATTCCCTGGTCCAATAAAATTATGAAATGCACACAGACAAAGGATATAAACTGGTATAATATAAAATTGTAATATTTTTTTTGCAAGTATTGAATCCTACTTGTCCTTGCACGTGGTTGTAAGAGCCAATGTAACCCTGTTTCTACTTCTGAAGTGAAAAATAAGACACTGCATTCAACATAAATTGCACAACAACACAGTACTACCATGGCCATATTGCGAAATTTTTTACATTCAAAATTAGCTTTATCTCTGCATGAGTGAACAGTGCCTCCATTGTTTGAAGATAACAGAGTCGCTAACTATGCCCCTATGATGACAATAGGGTATAGGCTACTATTATCTAATAATATGACTATATTCTCTGTACTAAAATTAGTGCCGGATTTGATATCTGCAATGAGAGTGCAACAGAGAAATTGCTTAGTATGGAATGGAAATGAAGGTGGGGCACATTTTTAAATATGATAGCCACATTGTTGATATAAAAAAGGAACTAAATCGTAAAATTAGCTAATGAAGTTGACCACATATTGTATTTTACATATCAAACTGATTAGTCCGGTAGTTTCTGAGATAAGCGCACTTCAAACAAACAAACTCTTCAGCTTTATATTATTAGTATAGATTTTATTGACCCAACACTTAAACTAACCCATAAGGATCAATATAGACCTTCCCAACCATAATGATGCCATAACCATCGGCTTTATAGCTAGGAAATTACAATAATCTTCCTCTTTAAACGCTGCTGGCTGGCAAAAGCTGCTTAAATGTCAATAAAACTATATGGGGTACCACATGTTAGATAAATATGGAAGTGTTGTGATAAGGGTTTTATATTAAATAGCAATACTAAAGGTATGTTTATAATCTGTATTTAATATAAAATGATACAACTGACAGTTTTTAATTCACAAATACCCTCAATTTTCAATATTCGGAGATTAATTTTTATCGGTCGCCTTACGCATAATTTACGTCATGTATGTTATAGCCATGCCAAGTGCATGCCAGAACAGAAATATCTAGTCTCAGTGAATTTGCAGCTTTGTGATCCTCAACGCTTTATAACATCTTAAGTATTCGTATTTAGGTGTATTTAAGTAATTTATATTAATCTACTGTTGATGGCTGACACAAATTGAACGAAGTGCCCGCTTTCAGCTTTGAGTCTGCGCCAAAATGTATACTCGTAAGTTACATGTGAGTATTGTGTTTGAATAATTTAGTTGCATTTATTAAACACTAGCTGTGCCAAGCGGTTTCACCCGCGTTAAGGATAGTAACGTAATGCTTGATAGCCTATAACCTTCCTCATGAATGTAGCTATCATATACAAAAAGAATTTTTAAAATCGGTCCACTAGTTTCGGAGCCTATTCAATACAAACACTCAAACAATAAAATCTTTCCTCTTTATGATATTAGTATAGATAAGTAACATTGGTATTTTAAGCTAAATTTAGCGCAAATCCTGTACCTAATTACGCTTTAAAAACTGGTTCCGAGCTTTGGTTATAAACAAGAGTGACGACAGTAGTTCCCAGGGCGAACTCTATAAAAAATCTCAAGGTATAATGTAGACACTTACTTGGCATTCATCCAGTAGTATATAATAGGATTGACCATCGCATTAGCCATGGCTAGCCAGTAAAAGCCGAGGTAGACGTGCTGTACATACTTCATGTATAAGATCGACGGGTTGAAGTGGGTGTAAATGAAGTAGCTATGGTACGGCAGCCAGCAGATACCGAAGATAATTATGAGAAGAATGAACATTTTCACGACCTGCCAGAATAAAAATGGTTAAGCATATTATTATAAATTAATCATCTACTCGTATCATCACGTTAAACCTGGTCGGTTCTTTCCCACCTGGTTGGCCACTAACTCGTATCTTACCAATCCGCATTGGACCTGCGTGGTGCATAAAAAGGGTTGAAGTCTAGGTAAGGCAAGTGAATATCTAAGATGCCTTGAGTATTCACAGTAGTATCTAAAATCATGTACAAATTATCATTATTACTTAAATATACTTGGTTTATATTTATATTAATTAACTTTATACTTATACATCTCATACATAGCAGAGATTACAGAGAGTTACCCTACACAGAAGTACACCTACTTATACATACTATACAATATGTATGAGATGTATAAGTCTATACATCTAATACATATTGGTCATGGCGGTTGTTCGTATTGGTTTATTGGTCGGATTCAAACATAACAAAGACGTTTAAATACAAAAAAAAATCGTGAATATTTTGTTTTTCTGCGCAAATTATTATGAATCAAACTTCTCTACATTAACAGTACAATAGAGAGAAAAACAAAAGAGTACGATAAACAAAAAAAATGAAGGTTAAAGTAATATAATAACAGAAAAGAAGAAAAATAAATCAAAGGATTAGGCACAAAGTGTAAGAACAAAGTGTGCTTTGATTTGCCTCTTAAAGGGGTTTGATTAAGCTTGTCCACAAAGCAAAAGTAAAGAATAGATTAAGTTATCGAAATGGTAAAAAATATTGTACATTTTTACCATTTACCGAAACGTTTATGAACAATTTTTATATTTAGTTTATATACATCTTATAACGTTTTGTGATTTCAATAGCATAAACTTTTCTTTTGATCACAGATAATAAATACACGACTCATATTTGGAAATCATTTTTTTCTCTGTTTTGTTTCGTCCAAAGTTACGGTCTTATAGGAGTTTCTAGTTATATGTTTAATATGTAGAATTTTCATTGGCTACAAGGTTTATCAGTGCTATTGTTTCCACTGCAAATCAAGAGGTTGTTAAATTGTTCTATAAAAAGGGATTAAACTCATGCCATGACCTTCACAGTTAAGTTCATGAGAAGCGAAATAATTGCTTAAAATAATAGAGGCGGTAGGAGTCTCTACAAATTTGACTAAGGCTGATATATATATAAAACAAAGACGGGTTTGTTACAACGCTTATAACTCGAGATCTGCTGAACAGATTTTCATGATGTTTGATTACTTACATTCTTCTCGGGCCAGAATAACATTATAAATAATAAAAAAATAGAAAAGTTCAAGATTAAAAAATTATGAACAAATACATTTCCTATGGAACGGATTTTTGAGATATTCCTTATTTCTCATTACATTAAGACTTCCATCGAAACTTGAAGTTAATAAGTTAATACAACATTTACTGGTTCTTAGGCGGTACGAAGTTCGTCTGGTCAACTAGTATTGTATATTATATAGTACTTTTTTACCCGCGACGGAACGGTGAGGATATATGCGTGTTATATACTTCTTTTTACAAGAAATCAATTAGTTAATTTATGTTTAAATTACTTTATTTAATAATATTTAATAATACCTACTCTGTATTGTACACCAACACAAGATACTTAAAAAGACAAGATCCGATCTTATGATCTTATTATTAAAAGCGATTTTATTCAGACTAGTTTGCGGTAAGGAATTATAAAAGATGAAAGTAGAGAAAGGGTATGGTGTTCGAAAAGCAAGAATAATAAGAAATATGTACAGTATTGAATAGAAAATAACAAGAATAGAACAAAAAGTATTTCAAATGTCCTTTTTGGATAAGCGTCGGGATCTTTTGAACAGTGACGTAGTATAGTGGGGGTGGCATGCCCCGGGCGGCACTTATTAGGATTCAGCTAAATTTCACAATAAATAATAAAAATGATTTGTAAATATTTAACCACTTAAAAGAAGGTCACAACTAGTAGTGATACGGTGAATTATGATGATGAAACCTGGGGCATTTGATTTAAGGGACCGCAAATTTGGCAAAAGACTGCAGGGCAGCAGCAAAGAGGGCAGCGAAAAGATTTTAAAGCTATTAAATGCTCTATTTACTTTTAAGCACCTAACACATAAAATGGATTGTCAGTTACTCCTACAGATAATATTTACAGTCGGAATAGCGACTACCGCGTAATTATCCTTGTTTCAAAACATCTTTAACATTATCTTTAACATTTTTAGAATGAACAAGATTCTAAAAATACTTTTGTCTTTAACCGGAAAATTAACACTTTCGGGTCCAGTCGATAAGTAAAAAGTTATTATCACTTTCCCTTTACGTGCCTACTGATGCCTAGAAAAGTCTCAGACTAAATATCGAGTTCTAGAAAAGTTAATTAAATATTGACGAGCGAAAAATAATAACGAGCATTGTGTTATTTTTCCAGTGGTGTATTTATACGGCATTTGCCCGGGGCAGCAGAAAGTGTAACGGTATAGGACGTCAGAGTTAATTATTCTACAAAAGCAAAATGAAGGTTTTGTAAGTAGTAATGCTTACAAAATTGGCCGTCAAAAGACCTGTCCTCATATCCCACCGTAAAGCAAGTATTGTAGCAAGTACTTGTGTTTCGGTTGGGATTGCTGCCGAACATACTATATTTGAGTGGGCCATCTCAGTCCTCGTGAGTAGCAACGCCTCCACGTATGATCTAAGAAAGAACTTCTTTCCTATTTGAGGTTGGACGTGGATGCCCCTGGGTTGAAGTGCTTAGCATCAGGTGGCCTGCATGCTTGTTTGCTATTTATAAACAAAAAAAAATACAGTTGTACTATGTGGACCTCATGTCGAGCGCGCTAAGCGTTTCTTACCTTTCGCTTCGATCGTATCGAGTCCACCTGCCGTTGCGTCAGTTCTCCTATTGACCTGGAACCCCAGAGGACACGCCCCATTGCCGAGTAGAAGAAAGTCATGCCCAGCATAGGCACTGCGTATGTCACCACAAAGAACAACACTTGATACCTGTGCCAAAAAATGTTCATTAATTGCCGTATAATGATCGCTAACATAAATTAATTAATAAATAATGTTTCACACATAGCCCCACACTAGAATTCCCTGTGTTGTGAATGCCATGAACACAAAGACAAATACACAAACACCCAGAACGAGAAGAGAAATTCAAAATCATCATTAAAATTTTTGCCCTTAGGGATCGAATCTGGGACCCTTTGAATGGTCGACTAGCGTTGCAATCACTACACCACGCGGCTCGTCAAAATTCAACCACCATGTCAATGCAACCACTCGTCTCACAGACACATAAACAAAAATAGAACGGAGCTGTATTTGAAGACAGGCGATTGAAGTGAAAACGTATGGAAAGCCTTCGGTGACGATGACGCCACGCCAGTTCTATGATTTTTGTTCAACCAAAAAGTGTTCAATGCGCCTAAAGAATTTTTCACGTCAAAATATCTTTCCAATAATTATTATGAGGCAGTTAACCAACCAAAGTTATTATTAGGTTCAGGTGTTGTTCGGTCCGGAGGATAAAATATTAATTTTCTTCGGCGGCTTTTATCGATGATATTAAAGATGTAAGCAGTCTGGATGTAGACTTGCTGTAGGTACCAATAATTATAATGTGAGAATCATTTATGCATGTTGAATAGCTACATGATGTCATACTAGTAATACTAGTAATATAAAATAGTTTGGGTAATTCCTTTTAATTTATAGTATCAATACAAGTAAGAAAAGTATTTAGGCAATACGCCACCACAATGTGAATCCCCAGTTGGATATATTTAAGAATTTCAATATAAAATTTGACATAGATTTTGAAATTCAATTTTATTCAATTTTGACAACTGTGTGGTGTAGTAGTACTTTGCAAGTCCACCATTCGAACGGTCCTGGGTTCGATTTCCGGCGGGGCAGAAATGTAAATGATGTATTTATATTTCGAGAACGATTCTGGGTGTTTGCGTAACTGTCTTTGTCACATGCCATGGCACCCACGCATAGTGAGTGTTAAGCGTTATTTATTTCTCTGAACATTATGAATAATTTTCACCAAAAATTATCATTGAGAGCTTGCACTGTAGCTCTAAAATTTTCCAGCTAACCGTAGCATTATGCCAAAGCAAACTTTCATCATTTATCATTCTTAGTGGCGGCATGTGCGATGTTTTGTTTGAATTTCGGTACAGGCTCACGGGCTGTTTGCGGAAGAAATAACGTTGGAAATTTCGTAAAAGCTCAGCTAGAACGACAGCAATGACTATGGTAGAACAAGCAGAAATTCACGTAATAGCTTAGTCAGAATAAAGCAAGCGAAAAACGGAAAAGAACCGACAGAAAGCCACTATTTTTTAGCATAATTTGTTGTTTGTATGCGCAACTCCAGTCGCGACTGGATATTTTGGTCATGAATTCACGTCATGTTCGTAATCGATACGTTTTAACCCGCAGAGACATGTTTGAATTGAATGACGACAAAAGTCTTTTAAATTAACGTCGAACGACTAACTATGACATTGATATAGGTGCGGGAAACTGATGCGTGATGACACCATGTCTGTATGTCACTGACATGTGTTTACGAGTAACATATTCCTCAGCGGTTTAGTGCTAAAAAGTTTTTGTGTACCCACGGGAATGAAACCTAATAACCAGTCGAATGTAGTGCAGGAGAAGATTAGGTATACCAAGCTAATTCATTTTATTTTGCACCAGTATTCGTCAATTAGCTTCCACCAGGGTCGTTCAGATGGTGATCTTTTAAATAACCCCGCTGACCGCTGGGTTTAAGCCGTTGCCATAAGAGAGGATACAGCTTAAGCGCCAGGGGGGTTACTTAGTCGTGATCTATTATATATTAAAAGCAATTAAATTTAAATCTATATTGGGTCAAAAAATATATAAAAACATGTTAACAATAATACGAGTATAAATCGTGAATGTAATTTGCTGGTCTATATTTCTTTGTAACAAAAGAATATAGACCAAGATACGAAACAATGTAATGTAAAGAAATAAGTAATAATTTATTTTTTATAGTTACACAAAATCCATATAGGACACGTCGGGTAGTCCATCTGGCCAGGACAGGAGACACGCGGTTTTCAACGTTCCTTTTGACCTGAAACAAAGAGATACTCGTATATTAACACTACATCCTCTTATTACCACTAAGGCACGCTTTATGCAAGTCGTTACTTTTTGCCTTTTATTACCTTACTATGACTACAATTTGTTTTGAGGTCGTTGTTAGCACTTCAAAATAACCTATCATATACTCATTTCTTATTAGTTAACATTAAAGATATTATTAGTAATTTACAAACTTAAAATATTAGTAAATATCTTTTTAAAGTCGATTTTTTTTTCAATTACGAGCACCAACATTTTTGTAATTTAAAAATTTACACTGCGCTAGAAATTGAACAAGGTTTTGAAATAGTTTCCTTTTGATTGTACACCATCGACCTTACACGAGCATAAGCTAGGCTGGCAAACTAACAAAGTATTATAGTTAATACCTTGAGAACCGATTTTTATGAAACTTGCAGTATTCCCTCAGTTGAAGTAAATTCTATACGTGAGAAGTCGTTGAAATTTTTTACATTAACTCCTAGATAGAACTATATATTGTTTAGGACATTTTGTACCCGCATTTGTTGTCTTGGGGTTATGTTCTACAAAGGACTGAAGGGTCATAGTCGAGCAGTTATCTTGCGTACACTAGTTGTGTTTGTATGGGCCATGTAATCCCTTATTTGACTTTCATGTACATTTGAATACAGCACGAAAGCCTGAATTGATGTACTCGTAACTATTATAGCATTAAGATTTTAAATAGAGGTTATTGCACTTCTAAATATGGCTGTGCTTTTCTATCGCCAAGTTTTTAATTATTGTTTATTTATTGCCAGTTAACGTCAACAAACAAATCTCTAGCTCATCAGACAGTTAGTTTAAAATTATTTAAAACATTTAACCAGAACATACACCAAAACGTATTAACTTAGCTAAAGATTGTAATAATCATTTAAAGTTTGTTTATTGTTACAAAGTTTTACTAGATGACTGGAACATCTCTGCTGGGATCGGGTCTCTCCACATAACCGAAGCCTGGAGCATAGTCCATTACGTTACTCCAGTGAGGATTGGTGAATAATTCACTAAGATAGTAATCAATGTTTGCCTTAGTTTCGCTGGTTAATCCACGCTGTTATCGTATCTACAAAAATACGGGCCTCAAATACTATTTTAAAACTAATGTAGGGAAAGTGTAATATTTAATATTTTCCCTACTATTCCTCTAATTGCTCTGTAAAAGATATTAATAATTTTTCCCAAAAATAATATTGGAAAAAGAATCACATAGAACTTTTTATGTTAACTAAACTACTTGAGAATATAATAAAATATAACGTTGCTACACGTAGATTAAAACTCTAATAATTTCCTAATAAATATTTCCACTTTTAACAAGATTGCTTTTCTTAAGACACATTAATAGCGGAATATTTTTAATCATGCTTTTATTACTTTCTTTATTAGCATCAGCTTATTGTTATTTTTTATATTTATGTAACGGAATAGGTAATTGAACGTTAATTGCACTTACACGGGATCGTAAACTAATGTGGTTAACATAAACTGTGATATCGCGCTTTCAAGGCCTGTATTTGTTTTAACTAACAACTCTTATTAATAATTATTTGTTAGTAATCTCTTATTATGTTTGTTAAGTATAATTTTTTTGGACCTGAATTTTTTTGGCAACTATTACTAAAGAAATATGAAAAAATACATGCATATTCCCTATTGATACCCAATCTCTGTGACTCGGCTGACGCCACATATTATATTATTATTTTATTCCGAGTCGTCAGGCATAAGCGGAACGACACAAATATTATTTCGTTTTTTCCGGGAGAGAAACCAAATAAAAACGAAACAAATTGCTTTGATACTTTTTTGTATGTTCATTCTTTTGCTTGCCTCCAAGGAGGCTGTGCTTTATTCTCACAAAATCAATAGTACAGGAAGCTTTTACTCTTAAACCTCTATATTTTTATAACTATGCAATAATACGCTACTAAAATGTACACTTCTATACAGAATACACATTAACCTAAAAATAATTTATCATTATAATTTATCATTTCAAAAAGAATTGATTAAATAAATATTATTTTAGACGTCAATTGCATAATTGAATAACAACACTAGAACGATGCCTCTTCCTGTTTTGAAGATGGCTAAAATATGAAATTGGAAATACGAGTAGCACAAAGTTGCAGGCTACTAAATTAGAAAATACCGCGGGCAAAGCTGCGAGCAGAAGCTAGCTTTTCTAATAAAATAATAAGATTGACATTTTAAAACTTAATATCAAATATTAAGATCAAAGTTTCGTATTATCACAATTCCAAATTAAATTACCTAAGTGTCATAATGAATTGTATAATTATAAAGTTACTTGATTCCTCATAATTTCTTAGACGAAAATAAACTGGTACGATCATGCTGTATTAAATGTTTTGCAATTTAAAGTTGTTAAATAGTTTAATCTTCAATAATGAAAGTGATATTTATATTTTAATAAAACATCCAAATTATTGAAATTAGAGAATGTAGCTAAAGACGTTCCTAATAAAAGACTTGAAACTTGAAACAAAGTACTAAATCGTTGAATTATGCTTGGTTTTTAATACTAATTATTATAATCAGTAGTATTTCACTCCGCACTTCAGGTATGAAGTTACAGGGACATATATGTCGCGGCCGCCTTTGGATGGCTAATGTGGCAGAGGACAGACCTGATGACGCGTCGCCGCCCAAGTCGCATCTCTGAGCTAGGAGGTTCAATCTTATCGTTTTGCCGTGTCATACTCCATATTGTTGACTGTAGGTACTTTATTTGCCATTTTTCCTTCAATAAACCATCTCTTTTTAATTAACTTATGGAACCCTATGTAATTAGTTTTAAGTCTTCTCTAATATGGGAGCAGTTGGCGGTGGAGTGGTAGTAACATACACAATTAGCTGTCACGTCTGCGCGCTTTCAGGATAAATCTATACTGTACAGTTAATAATTTGCGATTTTACACTTGATTTTAAAGAAGGGCCGACAGTTTTTTCCGCCAGCTTTTTTCCCCGGCCTACCTTAGCCAAAAGAGCGCCTAAAG
>DWQK01004741.1:0-10166 GCA_018231225.1 Noctuana stator
ACTATAGTTTCTTTGACTTTTACATCATGTAATATTGAGATGGGTTGGTCACAAATCCGTATCTCCACCAATCCGCATTGGGGCAGCGTTGTGGAGTATGCTTCAGGTTTTCCCCGGTTGTGGGGAGAGACCTGTGCCCAGCAGTGAGACATAGAAAAGGGTCGAAGGCAATATAGAGTACATTTACAGATATTTCACAGTAAAATTTATTATGATATACATTTATAGGTAAGTAAAAGGTTTATCATACTATTTATAATTTTTTTTTAGGGTGCGAGTGGTGATGCGGGCCTTTTTAATATTTTAATTGGAAACAAAGATTATATCACAAAAAAATCTAAGTATTTTAAAAGTTCTCAATTTAATATATAAAGTGGTTGAATAAATTTTAATGTTTTAGAGATTTATTAAATATATTTTATGTAATTCATTGGTCGGTAGTTAATACTGGTACCTATATGATTATACTAAACAAGATATTTGTATATTATTTTTAGGCATAGAGAAGTAATATTTAATGTTTAGAAAAAAAGAGTTTTATAATCTGTAGTTGCACATGTGTTTAATCTATGCTTTTGCTTGTAGGCGCGAAAATGCTTTTAAATGGATCGTTGTAGAGAGAATGTATTATTTGTTTTGGGAATTATAATTTATTTATGTAAGTGCAATTGAAAACTTTTATAAGTGTTTTATTAGAAATTTTTCTAAAATAATAAATACAAATAATCAACTTTGGAAGCCACGATCTTTAATTTGTTGAATGTATTATTTATTTATAAAAAATGTATGAAATAATGCAGTTGTGGATCAATAAAATGATTTTCACCTATGTTTTGTCTTTTTAAATATCGTCACAGAAGAGATTAAGTGTTCCATACATAACACAATTTAGAATCTTCTATTTTTTGTGGATAAAAAAATTTATGTACATGTGAAAAAAGATATTATTATGAAAACAAATCAATAGTTTTAACATAACTTTATTAATCAAAAATGCTTACATAACTATTACTCGTTGTTAATATAGAAATCTCATTCATTCATGGATTCATACATACAAAATAAATGCCTGCATTTTTATTTTCAGTCAAATTAACCAATCATTGTAGATTGTATTGTTACATTAGATCTGCTACAAAATTTAAATATCACTGAGTCATAAAAGTTCTTACAATAATAAAAGCTTTACTGGTTTCTTTCATTTCCTGCATGATTAAAGATTTAGATTGATTAGATATTTAAACAATTTATTAACGTACGTACGTATTAAGTCAACGTACTTTGGCACGTATTTCAGTGTACTATATTGCTTGCATATGCATGCTTCCTGTGAGGGACGAGAACAGTGTCATATGCATGAGAGAAAAGTCTACACTACCATACGATAGTCGTCGCGAAGTATTGCAGTTAAAACCGAGTTTAGTGACCATTATAACCGTCCATATAATACGAATTGAAAAGACAATTATTTCGGTTTCCTCCCCCTACCGCCGCCGGTCTTCGCTTTCTTATTAGCCGCCGATTTTTTCTCTTCCTCGGCCTTGCGCTTAGGGTTTGGAGTTGTCGATAAAACCTGTAACAAATTTCTTCGTAAGACTTCGAGCAACGAATAGTAATTAATAAATCAATAATTTCTAAAGTGTTTATATCACATTAATATACATTATAAAAAGAGTAAATTTATAATCTAATTCTTCACTTTGTAAACTTTGTAAAATTGTAAATTGTACCACAAACCATTTGCAAATGAACACATTATTTTTTTAAGATCTAACTCAATATTTTGTCAAATTATCTTAAACTCAATTATCTCTTCTGTTCCATCTACAATATACTTTACCCACTCCTACATATACTTTAACCACAATTATAGCAATGAAATAAATCATTCATTCAGAAATAACAAAATAAATTTTCCTAATCTAACTTAGAAACATGATGTAAGCTTTATAGGTTATGTTGATATTGTACCTTAAAGAAGCCATCAAGCCGTCCCTGAGTGGTGCCAGTGCGAGCTTTCATCAGCTTCTTGGTCCCGTTGCGGACCCTGTCTTCATTGAACTGCTTGTCACCGCAGAGGAACTTCACCAAGCCCTCCTCATCTGGATCTGACCATTTTAACTAGAAGGAACAATGCTTTATTGTAAATTAGACACTATATAAAAATATGAAAGTTTCAAACTATTTACCGCTTGACATTTTATTAACAATAAATATTTTATAACAAATCTTATAGCTAAATAATATTGTGTCTATACGACCCAGTTAGGGCACTGCAAGACTGAAATTAGTGCAGTCATTTTAATAATCAATTCATTCAAATGAAACAAAAGCTAATTCATACAAATACTTATCTATTTTTTAGTTCTTGCTATTAATTATTTACTTATACAAGAATGCAATTTTTTATTATTAATTTTCTATGATGAGATCTTTTATTTTAATAAAAATACCTTATTTAGATTTTATATTGAAATGATTTATACCTCAATATCTTTAGCATCAGCCACCTCAGGCTCCAGAAACAGGCGTCTCGCGTTCTCGAAGTCCCAGTTCTCCGGTGGCACATATTTCTTGGTGTCAATATTTTTCATCACCTCCTCGAGACTTCTGTGCTGTTTGATCAGTTCTATGGCTCGCTTGGGACCGACGCCGCGGACGGAGCCGCAGTAGTCGCAACCCAGCAGTATGCAGAGGTCTATGAACTGAAAATAATGCATAAAAATTTTAAAAGTTTTGTCAACACAAACTACATAATATATGACTCCAGTGGACTATGACACGTGCATGTGCACGAAGGGTTCCGTACCATTGTCTATAAAAAATCATGTGTGTTGTTTACAATAATACACAATCATATACAGCTCACCTCACTCTGATTCAATTCGAGTCCCTGCAGCACCTGGTCCAAGTGGAACTCCTGTACAGGCATCTTGCGTGCCTCCGAGAACGTCAAGTGTCTGAGTAGAACATTCGCTCCAAACGTTAACGCATCCATATCTTCGGTAGCCACTGCATATACCTTACCAGCTTTTACCTGGTAAATTAAAATATAACATTAATTAAAATATAGATCCTATGAAATAAAATCTATCGTGTGAACTGATTTTCATTATTCTTTTCTAATTAATAACGTGCTTAAGCCCACAACTTCATCCAGATTTCATAATTCATTGGACAAAGGAATCACATTGGCCTCCAAGCTTCAGGTCTCTACGATCAGCAGTTTAGGCCACTTTAGGCTGTGCGTTGATCCGTCAGTCAGTTATTCAGAATAAAGCCTTTTATACATACAGAAAATATATATTGTTTATATTATTGAACCTCTGATGTTACCCAGATAAACAGTTCATAGAAAGTGTACAAATATAGAGTAATTGTTTTTAAAGTGTCACTATTCTTACCAATGCTGCACACTGTGCCTCGGCCTCACAAGGCGCTTCCACTACTGGAACACCCATCAGCTTGAGAAGTTCCCTCGCTTCTTCACCATGCTGCTTTGTCACTCTCACAAGGCGACGGTTGAACTTCTCTATAGAAGCCTGGTCACCTGTGTGAGACAAATGTGTTATTTATTAAGATATATAAGTTTTTGTATATTCGGTTGGAGATTCTATTAAATTATATCATCATGTATTCTTGAACTTAATAAATCTTGCAGGTCCATTAATATTATACATAAGCAACAATTTGATACCTAACTTTATTCTTTGCAGTTAAAAGTTAGTATTTCTTTCAAGACTTTACTAGAAATTACCAGTTTCAGTAGCTTTCTGCAGTTCCTTTTCTGCCTCCTCTCTCCTCTCGGCTCTCTTGTTCAACTGATGGGCCTTCATGTCTGGTGGTTTACCGTCAAAAACATATACTGGCTTAATCCCATTCTCCACCAAGCGAATGGTACGGTAGAATGTACCCATCAGATGAGATGTTGTCTCTCCATCCACTGAGGTTAGTTGTGCTCCTAGAAATTGTAAAAATGAAAGATATGGAAAGTTATTCATTAGTCAATTTTCTCTTCTTCTTATATTGCCTTCAACAGTTTCAACCTGTACACCTGTCTCCAGCAGTAGGTCATAGGGAGAGCCATAACCAAGGAACATACTCCGCCACGCTGCTCCAATGCGGATTGGTGAACATTGTTTTATTAATTAGTAGGTAGGAAGTTCCTTTTGGGAGCTTAATATTAGTTTTGACAGTTTACAAAAACATAATTGAGTTTACTATAGAATAAATAATAATACCACATAAAAAATTGAATAAAAACGAATACTCCACTGAAAACTAAACTCACCTTCACTCCTCACAGCTATTAGAAACTGGTACAAGCTCATAGAGGCATCGATTGCTATTTTTCTACCTGTAATATGAAAAAAATTAAAAACTAAAAAGGATAAAATGGGCAAACAAAAATTGGAATTAAATACACGTGACACCCCACTATGCTCTTATTTTGAGGGTCTAGTAACTTGATAACGCTGGTCACTTAGAAAAATATGTAATTTGAATTAATGGATTTTGATACAGAATGGTATTCTGTCATTTAAACTAATCTAAAATGCCTATTACACCGTTTTATTTATTTCATTTAAAAAATTAAGATCATAAAAGATTATCTTATTCCTGTCCTACAAGTAATATTATAATATATATTTAATGAATAAAATTAAAATGTACACGACATACCAAAATAGTTTTTGATTTCTAATTCTTTGACTGCTTGGGGTGCTATATCCGCTATTAACTTTGATAAACCTAAAATACCCATTTTGATGCCTACTTATAGTTCTTTTCTTTTTAATAGACTAGTCACAATTAACTTAAAACGGAATTTTGTATTGAATTAAAATGAAATGATCGATCAATATCAGCTGAAATGAAATACAGCCGAATTTGGCGGTAAAATTTGACATTGACAATTGACAATATTGACATTTCTGTTACTCTATAAGAAAGTTGCTAGAAGCAGGGGGAGGCTAGTAGCAATATTATTTCAGGACTTGAATTGCGTGGAATTGCGTGTTAAAATATTTATAAGGATATGGATAAATAGGCGGTAAAAACTTATACTTATTATAACCTTTGGATAATTCATCCAGGTATAGCTTTTTTTCTCTATGCTTTGATAACTAATAGATAAGCTAGTGCTGCGGAATGTTTTGAAAAATCGATTTTATGGCTATCGATTAAAGTTAAAATATTACTTAAGAAGTAAGTTGAAGATATTTAACAAAAATATAATTAAATGTAAACACGTTTTATATATTGCTGTTTATGATTTAATTTTATTAATTTATTAGGTACGTATAGTGATAACGCAGCAATCATATCATAGAGATTTGGAATACACAAAATGTCAGTTGTCATTCATTCCTATATAAATGCAACATTGAAATGAAGTAAAAAATACAAAGTAGCTTTATATTACTATGAATGACGAGCAGCCAACCAATCATTGCAGTTCACTAAGTTTACGACTTTGTACACTGTGGAGTGGAAAAGTTAGTGATAATAAGCGTCTATTAATTTAACAATAATATAAAACTGGCATTTTTGTATTGTTATTACGTCATACCGACAAATTATCCTACAAAATAGTTTTTTTGTAATTTGTTTTTTAAAGGTATTATTAAACGCGTCACTAGTAAATATTATTTTATTTTGTGACAGATTTCTTTGGTAAATTGTTAAAATGGGCGGCTTCTTTTCAATAAACGTGGAGGAACAATACAAAAAGAATGAAAAATTTTTGCAAAGCCTCAATGAGATTGCGGTAAGCTTTTAATTTTTTTTTGGTAGCATTATTTTTTTTACTATAAAATTATAATAAATTTTTTTTTTTCATAGATGGAAAGACAAATTCACCTTCAGAATCAAATGCTTGAAAGGCAAAAAGCTTTGGCCATCGCCAGCAGCAGAGATGTATTTCTTTGGTTCACCGCCTTTTATGCGATCACTGCTACAGGCCTCATTGCAGGGTAAGTTTTAATATTGAATATGTTTACTTATTTGTCACATTGCTCTTTACAAATTCAGCTTAAGTTTAAATATTTAAATAGTAACTATGTTATTTCATCAACTTTACAGTAGGTTATGTTTTGTTATTATTCTGATGGAATTGGATGATAAGGCAAAGTACAAAGCTCAGAGAGCTAATAATATGTTATTACTTATAATTGATTAAATTACATTAGTAGGTAGATATGTTAAAATGTATAGCATTAGTGTGCAGAGTATAACTTGTAAGTGCTCTGATAAGTGGCTGAATTGAAGTGGCCATTGCTTCTTGGACACCTACCCATATCACATAGCTACACCGCTACATTATATGTGAAGGTTATCAAGAATAGATATTCCAGTCATACGTGATAAATATTGGCAAAGAAGAAATTTGCGTAATCTATATCATGGAAACTGTTCGGTTATTTTTGGGATAGTGCATGTACGATTCAGCACGTCTGCAAAGTTATCCAAAGATACCTATACTGTATATAGTTAATAAAAATATGTAAAATAGAATTGTTTAGTAGAATCCATAATTGCACATGGTATTTTCTATTAAGTTTCAGGAGAACAAAGAAGCCTTTAATGTTGGTTCCATTGTTGCCTCTGACGTTTGTTGACCTTTACTACTTGGATCTTGCATATGGAAATAAATTGCATAGGATTAGGAGTAAGTACCTAGTCTTTTAATTTTTATCAAATCATTTATCTTCAGTGAATACTCAAATTATATAGAATTTGGAGTACCACAGGGTAGCATGCTTGGCCTAAACTCTTCCTTATATACATTTATGACTTATGCAACGTAAGTTTATTATAATCTAAAATATTTACGCTTGGTGCAGCTCTAATATTTCATGGAGACTGTTGGAATCTGTTAGAGATGTTGCTCAAAAGTTGGTAGTCATAATAGTTGGTACTATTGCACAATTTTCTTTTCCTATTTATGTGACGTGTTGCAATTACAGTGGAAGCTGAACACATCATGTCACATGAAGCTGATGTTCTAGAGATGCCATGTGGCTTACCTACTCCATCTTCGATAGATCAACGCCGCTTAGATACAGAGGAAAAGAAAAAGATTCATCCACCACTACCTTAGATGCTCAATCGTGTAAACGGCGTAACAGACAAACGTATAAATTACGCTAATTTGATAATCAATTCAATAATAATTCCATAATAACACATAGGGGTGGGTTAATTTCAAATAGTTTTAATTATTTGACGGTATGTGGTAGTGTCTGTTACGCCATTTCAACTACACTGTTGTGTTCAGTGGTGTGCCTTCTGTTTTTACAGTAGAAGGTTCAGTAGAATGTATTTTCGCCACTGAATTATTTGTGATTGATGAAAGTATTAAAAAAAGTATTAATTCCAATGTCAGCGTTGACCTGAGCAGTATTATAAAAGCAGATAATATCACTGTACTATAATATATATCATACTAAGCCACTGTTCCTTCTGGTTATCGTGTGATGTTTGTCGTATTGATAGCGATGATCACGTAATTTCTATGATGTAATCCATCGTATTTCAATATCATCTACAGATTCTTCTATCTATCACATTTTGTCATGTTTAAAAATAATAATACTATTACTATTATCTACTTTAAAATCTTTATCTATGATGTATTAGTCATTGTTGACAAGATATTAATATTAGGATGTAAGGAGGATAACAAATTAGTCATAAAATTTTATGAAATTTAGTAAAAAGAATTCTTCAATTCCCTTTTCAATTTATCACCATTTTATTATAGTAAGTGGAATATCTTAAACTAATGTCAATCATACGTAAATTAATATTATTACTCCATAATATTATTATCCAATCAAATTCCCACTCTGTCATTGACAAGAAATAATTCATTTATAGATTATACAAACCCATTATTTTAAAACGATGAAATAGAAATAGAAATGTACCACTAATTTCAAAATCTGGCCTGATACAATTAACCTTACAGTAAATTTCAATAAAAACTAAATTAATACGTATAACCTACATGATAATTATATAGGTAATTCTGTGATTAAAAAAAATTTTATGATTTTTATTATGTAGATTAATTATTAAATATTATGTACCTACTTATTAGTGTTTAAGTTTTAATGGGTGTATAGTGGAAACGTTTAAAAAATGTTTCAAATTTTTATTTTAATAATTTACTTTGAAGTAATAATAAGGAATAACGTATTTTTTTGTATTTGTATATTAATATGTCCATGTTTAAAAGCTACGTACTTAGTATTATATTTTTTTATATTAGGTTCTTAATTGAATATATATTATTTCCATTTATGATATTCACGCACATCATTTGGGATAAGAAATAATTATACATAATTATATAACTATTGATGTTGTTGTATTTAACTCATTAAATTTATTGTGTGTTAAGATTTGATACCAGTCAAACATCTTTTTATTGTTGAAAGTATTATATCATTATATAGAAATGTTGTGAAAAGTTAACACCGTTTTTTATTTTTCAACGAAAAAAGCAAAATTTTTTTGCAAAAAGATTAGACGTACTTACTATACGTTTGATGTGTTTAACTGTGTGTCTCTTTATGGCACCATAGCTCATTTATAAACTAATAAGTTTGGTTCTAGACACTACCGATCTAAAAAAAATCCAAAAATGTGTTTAAAATTGTGCGTTAATGAAGATTATTTGGGTCAAATTTTAAATAATTCAATTGCCAAAGAATCACTTATTCAACTTTCATTAAAATACTGTAAAAATGCTATGACACATAATCCAATTATATATTATTACAAATAGATATTCAGTATCAATGAAATTTTATTAATAATCGATACTAATTTATTCAATAATTGATATCGATTACACAATTCAAACATTCGTGTCACTAAAGTTGACAGTTGGTTGTCATAGCAACGGAAACTTGTTTGGGCGCCGTAAACAAATGAAGTGTGGTCGCTCAAACTCAAACGTGGTCATATTCAGTGAAAATAAAAAAAAAACTTTGAATTCCTAAAATATATTTTAAGAATGGACCAAGAGAGATATCACAGTAGTTTTGTAAGTATTTTTTTAAAATTTTTTTAT
Source organism: Noctuana stator (assembly GCA_018231225.1). Lineage (NCBI taxonomy): Eukaryota > Metazoa > Arthropoda > Insecta > Lepidoptera > Hesperiidae > Noctuana > Noctuana stator. The sequence goes on from DWQK01004741.1 coordinate 9,083, forward strand.
TAATTATTAATGTTTAAGTGGGACGTCTAGAAGTGTATTCAAAATGTGTTTGAAAATTTGTCTGATAGGTATTTTAAAGTTGATTATTGATTTATTTTCGGTTGCTTAGACTGGATGGATGATTGACAGCATGGTTCTGACCGCTATGAGAATGATTGCTATGAAATGATTGCCGACCGTTTTATCAAACTTACCTACATACCTAAATAATTTTATATTAGAAGTGTCTTATCATTGAATCATATATTTTAAATTAATTTTACAATAACTGTTTAGTTACCAGTGAAGAATTAAGAATTTAAGGATTGCTTTTAGCTAATTGGATATTATAAGAGAAAATTTAATGTTCTTGTTTTAACATAAGTAGGTACTTACCTACTACAAAGACAGACACTAATTAGGTACCTAGTTATTTTGTATTCAAGTCATTTTCTCTAGGTTTTATAGATATGTCTACTGTAAACTGATTCTCTACCGCCTTACAAAGGCGTGTTATTGCTCACTTTGAGATAGGCTAGGTGCCTTCAACCCTTTTTATGTCCCACTGCTGGGCACGGGTCTCTCCCCACATCCGAAAAAGGCCTGGAGCATACTCCACCACGCTGCTCCAATGCGGATTGGTGGAGATACGGGTTAGTAGCCCACCAGGTTAGGTAAATACTCCAAATCTACCTCGGTTATCGACGAAGCTAGTAGGTATTACGCTCGCAAAGCTCAGTCGAAAACCCCATGACATATCAATAAAATTTAAAATTAAGGTTGTCCCGATTTGTAATTCAAATGAGCGTTTCATTGTTTCACCGATTTACATATACACGGCATTTGCCTGCCGATTTTCGCGAATCGTACCATCTGTAAACCCACGAACCCATTTCACAGATACCAGTTTGATAAACAGATTATTCACGAGAATTTATAATGAGCCAGCTTCAGAATGGTAAACGCGACGAGCAGAAACGCAAGGATGATGTTCAGAAGAAAAGTCCGGAGAAGAATATGTCTGAAATCGACGAGCATATCCTTAAACGATTCGATATTAGGAAAAGACTGGGAAAGGGCGCTTATGGCATTGTTTGGAAGGCTG
>DWQK01004742.1:0-10166 GCA_018231225.1 Noctuana stator
TCTCTACCTCCCCCCCACCGTCGCCCTCGCCGTCCTCCTCGCCTGACTGTCATACTGTGTTATTAACTAACACGAATGAAGGAAGAATCCAGCTCGAAGGCCAATCATTATTCTGAATGAAATCTATATTGACATATGATTTTTTTGCATCTCTGTTTACTACTAGATATGAGACAAATATAGCAGGAGACTAATGAAGGAATTGACTTGATTTGATTGAAGTCAGTTGGGTCACCTGCGGCGGGCGGTGCAACGCAGCGGCGCGCGCCATGAAGCGCTCGCACATGCTGGCGTTGTTGAGCGCCGCGCACTCCACGCCCACGTACAGCGGCGGCAGGTGGCAGCCCGGCATCAGCTGACTCGCCTTGAAATAAGCGGCCATTGCCTGGTCGTGCTCGTTGTCGGCGGCGAAGCTGTGTCCGTAGGCGAGCCACACGCAGCCCGCGCCGCCGCACACCGACCACGCCTTGCTCAGGTACCGACGCGCGAACTCTGTCTTACCTGCAATCGCAATTATTATAATAAGTTATAGTTTAAAACACATACTTTAATAGCAAGCTGAACTGCAAATAACATTTAAATAGTTATTAATAAAATATTTAATTTAAATATAAAATGGATAATTCATAAATGCTTTGAATTATATTTTAATATTACTAATAGCTTATGCGCTTTTTCACAATGGGATATAAAATAGAAATAGGCTTTAAGTAATCTTTCATTTAAACAATAATATTTGAAAATGAATTATGAATGGAGTCATGGACCTAATTCTTACAGTCTACATATAAGCAGAATTCAACTCACCTATAAGATAATAATAGCATCCTACAGCATACCAAGATGTCCACGACTGAGGGTAGGCATCTACTAAGGCGTGAGCAAAAGCGAATAATTCCGAGCTCTTCCCCAGCTCCACAAGACAGGCGGCTCGCACCTCCGCACAGGACCAGGGCCCGGCCGAGTCCAGCACGCGTAGGGCTTCGGCCCACGACCCGTAAGCGGCGAGCCTCCGCCCCCGAGACTCGGCTGCTTCAGCGCTTCGGGAACGAACTATGTCTATTGTTGTTTGTACCTAAAAAGTTAACGGAATGATGGATTGAATTAAATTAAATTTTCTTCTATGGATATCTCTCATGTTAATTTCAGTGAGGTGCGTTTCACTGCAACGCAGCCACTACATCATTTATCATTTACTTTTAGAATTTTTGTACATATAAAATTTGAAAAGTGCCAATTTTTTTTTATCTAAAATAATCTAATCAAATACCCGGTCATTGTTACAATTTTTTTTATTTCTTATTTTTTATAAAACATGTGTGGCTTATCATCTTCCAAACTGTGGGAGAGTTAGGAAGTAATAAGTTACAAATAAAATTAAAAATTAAATTATTAGAATTGAATGCGCTAATCTCTGGAACAACAAGTCGGATTTGAAAAATGGTTTTTGTGTTTGATAGCTACATTAATGAGGAAGGTTATAGGCTATCAAGCATTACGTCACAATTCTTAAAGCGGGTGAAACCGCGTGACACAGCTAGTGTGTTAATAAGTCTTTTCACTAAAACGAAATTAATATTTCGAGGAAGGTAAGTTATGGTAGGTATCTACCTACTAAGGGACATGTAGTTTTTTCTTTTAATGTATTACAAAGTGGGTAGTTATATTGTTTAGGTTAGGGGTCTATGAAACGCTGAGAAGCCATTTTTATCACAAAAATGTCAAACAATTGTTACACGATTTATGTACCTGGTATAATTTATAAAATTTCTGTAATTGATACCATAAAGTAACGCTGGTCGACCCTAACTGTTTACAAAACTGTCATAAGCAAATAATTTCTTTGTTGAAACTACTAGAAATGATATTTTTAACAAAGCTTTCCCCATACTTAGAAATACGAGTACCTGTGTACTAAAATCTTAATGACTGCATTGTTCTCATTTTTAGTGGAATGGCTGGATCAAAAGAAGACATTGAGGGAACTGAAGGTGGACCCAAAAGAGACACTGCTTCTCAAACGAAGACTATTCTTCTCTGACAGGAAAATTGACGCTAGAGATCCTGTACAACTCAATCTTTTGTACGTACAGACGCGAGACAACGTTCTGAGTGGCCGCCAAGTTACCACTGAAGATAAAGGTAGTTAATTATAATTGCAACACTTTTTATGGCCCACTCATGAGAACGGGTCTCTCCATTCCCGTAACCCGTCTCCATAACCAGAGAGGGTCTGGAAGATACTTTACCACGTAGTCAAATCCGTCGATAACAATCGGGATAGACATCACACTTTTTATAATTATTTTTAAATGTATTTTATATTAATTGTATTTTTTTTTGTTTCAGCCATAGAATTTGCTGGAATTCAGTGTCAAATACACTTTGGCGACTTTGAAGAAGAAAAACATAAGTCGGGGTTTATTGAAAAGTAAGTTTCTTGCTTCCATCTATCCATCCATCAGCCTTTGGAGGTCCACTGCTGGACATAGGCCTCCCGTAAGTGGCGCCACTCCGCCCGGTCCTGTGCCCTGTGGATCCAACTGTTTCCCGCTATCTTCCTCAATCTCCACCAACCACCAAGCATGTCCAGCCTTTCCCTGGTTGGAGGAGCCCGTACGGGGTGTTGGGTGTTAAGGACACTTCTGTAATCCTGGAGGATCCAGAGTCCTCCAAATGCGCTGTGGCAGGCCACTGAGGGAGTTTAGTGCAGTAAGAATCCCACAAAACCCAGTGTCACTCCCATGGTAACAGGATACTTTATATAAGTTTTCCCCGTTAAAAAAAGGCCTCATCCGGTCTTGAGAGACAAGTGTGCAGAAGTGGTGTATAAGAAAGGTTGTAGGCAAGGCAAACACTAATTATGTACAGGATCCCAACTTTTTTTTTTACACTTAAACGTTTCTTCCAGACGGTCCGCGCAGCTGACCCTCATATTGGACTCCTGCACCGTGGTACCGAGAAGCTGATTGAATATAAGACATACACCCAGGCGTTGCCGTACTTCGACAGGTTAATTTTAATACTCATTTACTCGGTAAATGTGTGCGCAATGATAGCCTAGTGGTTAAAAAAAATACCCTTCTCTTCTGAGAAGGAGACCTGTGCCCAGCAGTGGGACAGAAATATGTTGATCATGATTGTCTTTACTAATATTACAAAGAGGGGAGAATTTGATTGTTTGTTTGTATTGTATAGGCTCCGAAACCAATGGACCAATTTGAAAAATTATTTTTCTATATGATAGCTACATTCATTAGGCAGGTAGGTTATAGGCTATCAAGAATTACGCTACTATTCTTGACGCGGGTGAAACCGCGTGGCAAAGCTAGTATTTAATAAATTAATTTACCTCTGCAGGTTGGACTATGTGTCCATGATGTGCAATGAACAGTGCTATAGTTTGGCCGTTGAGAAGCTGCTGAACATTGACATTCCACTCCGGGCCAAGTATATCAGGGGTGAGTAAACTTTGGCATATATATATATAAAATCCTCGCGCGCTGCGCCCCGCTGGTAGTGTGGTCTCATTATTAAGCAACGTCGCGTGCGGCCGGTGCTCGGATAGGTCACCGCTGGTAGCGAAAATGCGCGCTTCCGTGCTTCGGAGGGTACAAATTAAGATTAACGTCAATATATATGGTATTCCAGTCCTGTTCGCGGAAATAACTCGTATACTGAACCACATAATGGCGGTGGGCACCCACGCGCTGGACGTGGGCGCGCTGACCCCGTTCTTCTGGCTGTTCGAGGAGCGGGAGAAGATGATGGAGTTCTACGAGCGCGTCAGCGGCGCCCGCATGCACGCCGCGTACATACGCCCCGGGGGCGTGTCCTTGGTAAGTTATCCGCCCACTATTCCGTGCCTGTAGCTCGGGACCAGGGTTCGAGGATATATATATCCATTGATATATGTTGTGGGGAGAGACCCGTGGCCAGCAGTGTGACATAAAAAGGGTTGAAGGCATGTGCAAATAATAAAGATAACCCGTTTTGACGACCCGTGTTTTGTAGTGGTTACCACGCCAGTTCACCATGCAAGGGTCCTGAGTTTGATCCCCAGCGGGGCAGAAATTTAAATGATGAATTTAGATCTCTGTTCACGGTTTGGGTGTTTGTGTATTTTTGTTTGTGTGTGGGTCTGTGAGTGGGAAGGGTTATTTATATATTTATAACGATAATAATGTGCTCTGTATCCCCAGGATATGCCTCTGGGCCTGATGGACGATATCTACGAGTTTGCGAGCAAGTTCGCCGAGCGCCTGGACGAGGTAGAAGACGTGCTCACCACCAACAGGATCTGGGTGCAGAGGACCAAGGAAATCGGGGTGGTCACCGCTCAGGATGCGCTCAACTACGGTTTCAGGTAATCAGTATACGACATGAATATGATATCGTCAAATAAAAGAAGAGAGTGGGAGATAGAGAACAGTAAAGTGACGTCACACCCGACGCCATGACACTGTAAGGCGTTTCGATGGGAATTTTAAAGTTATGAATTAAAATTTAATTATTTTTCATACCAAACCTTTATTTTAATATATTTTAACGACCATATAAAAGTTTTCTAAAATGTGACGTTACTTCTGATTAAATTAAGTGTAACAATATAATATGTGACAATCTCTGTGGTGTAGCTGCAACAGTGACATCTTAGTTTTAGAGTGGTTGTGTCAGTGACATCTTAGATATATAGTGTTACAATATATTATGTGACATCTTAGATTTAGTGTCACGATATTATGTGTGACAATTTCCATTCTCCAGCGGCGTGATGCTGCGGGGCTCGGGCATCAAGTGGGACCTCCGCAAGTCGCAGCCCTACGACGCCTACCACCTTATCGACTTCGACGTGCCCATCGGGACCAATGGAGATTGTTATGACAGGTAATACATAGATAGGTGGTAGACCTTACAAAATTCTTGCAAGGCGATATCACCGCTGCCCTCAAAACCCACTGTGAAGCACCGGTGAAACAGAAAGTTAAATGATGAATTTAGATTTCTGTTCTCGGTCTGGGTATTTTTGAAATTGTGTTTGTGTGTGTCCATGGCACACGCGACACGGTGAATCCTAGTGTGGGGCTGTGAGTGTGAAGCGTTATTTAATCATTTATTTTTATTTTTTTTAAACACTTTATTTGTTACCTTGATTTATTACCAGGTATCTGTGTCGCGTTGAGGAGATGAGGCAGTCCCTCCGTATCATCGAGCAGTGCCTCAACCAGATGCCGGCTGGAGAGGTCAAGACCGACGACGCCAAGCTGACACCGCCTTCGCGTGAGGAGATGAAGGTATACATTCGTGTCGCATCAGCTTCTGGTGACCAGGTTATGAAGAATTGAAGGTTACCCCCTGCTATGTCACCAGCTTTCAGGGTCCAGGGAACATATTTCTATTTCTGATATCTGATATGACGGTAAAAAATGTCTTCGGGTAATGTTTTTTTGTGCCTATTTGTTTTTGTGGATGGACGGATCCACTGACTTCACCCCCTGGTGGGTGTGTGGATAATTCCTGCATCAAGGTTGGAATTAAGTTTAAAAACGTAGATTTTTGTAATTCAGAGTTTTTCTTAATTTCAGACGTCCATGGAAGCTCTAATCCATCACTTCAAGCTGTTCACGCAAGGGTACCAGGTACCCCCCGGTTCCACCTACACCGCTGTAGAGGCTCCTAAGGGCGAGTTTGGCATATATCTGGTCTCTGATGGTGGATCGAAGCCTTACAGGTAAGGGTTTTGGGGTGTCAGTTAACACTGCAGCGTCATATTCTATCGTGGAGTAATTATCTTGCTGCGGTTAAAACCTGGGATGTTGAGGAGCTTTGTAACCGTAACTGAAACTGTCGGATAACCTAAATAAACATTATCCATAATCAAATCAAATTTAAAAGTTTTGGATAATTTTGGATAGGGTTTTTCTAATTTTAATGCTTGTTTTTGGTGTTGGGTGATTGGCTTTAAAGTTGTCACTTAATTGAATGATTGGCTTTAGAAATTGTCACATAATTGAATGATTGGCTTTAGAAATTGTCACTGAATTGATGATTGGCTTTAAAAATTGTCACTTTATTGGATCATTGGCTTTAGAAATTGTGACATTTTTAGTTCACTGCATTTTGGAATTGTCACTCACTCACTGATTGGCTTTTTAAATTGTCACTTGAATAATTTGATTTTTAAACTGTTACTTGGCGTTTATCTTTCAAAATTTTCATTTTATGGGGTTTGGCCTTGAAACTTGTTAGTGTCCTAAATTATTATTGTTAATTAAAGAAATTGTCCTTAGATAATATCGATTTGGATAATGCCCAATAATGTACTTATTGGGACTTTAAAATCAAATTTTATTACCAAGAGTAAAGAATAAGTTTCAGCAATTGACACAAATTAGTGGTTTAATAAAGATCTGTTTTCTGACGGGGTTTATTGATATTAAAATAATTTATAAAATGATTTTAATATTTTTAATAGGTTAAACAATATCCTAACATGGTTACATACAAATGTATGTTGGTACTTTAAGATTACTTAACGTTTATTTTAACTTAAATCTGAAATTAATTTATTATTTATTTGTAATGTTATTTATTTACTAAAGTAAATACGACGTCTATAGGCGACGTCCCGTTCTGGGGCAAGTTCAGTTTCGTAATATAAGGCCAGGGGAAATTTTTGCTTTACTTCTAATGCAGCCTGATGGACAACGAACATTCGTACTAATATGGACAGGATTTACTAAGAAAGGCTAATCCATTGAAGATAACCCGAGTATTGAATTTTGGGAAAGTGCATATATTTGTTGTTTTGTTAAGTGATGTTGTGTTTTAAAGTTTTTTTTGTTGGTGAGTGTTCGCTTCATCGCTTTCAAGGTGAGTGTTGGTACTCAAGGCTTCTATTTTCAAACACTAATACATATATAACGCTTCACTCACAAGTCTCACAACCCACTATTGGCCTACCTAGATAGTCATTGTACACTTATCTTATTTCTTGCATGTGCATGGTACCTACTGTAGCTGGTAGAGCTTACAGAGTTGTGGGGAGGTACCACCGCTGCCCTCATAACTCATGAAGCGAGTGTTGTGGCGAGTGGTCGTGTCGGTCGGGGAGGGTTGGTGCCGGACACGCTGCACTCGAGGCGACCATCTCAGTCCTCGCGAGCAGCAACGCCTCCACGTATGATCTCAGATGGGACTTCTATTTGAAGTTGGTTGGATGTCCATGGGTTGCAGTGACTGCTTAACATCAAGTGGCCTGCTTGCTCGAAGGACTATAAAGATGTTGGTTTCGATTCCAAATACCTTTGATAAGTTGTGATGATTTATTTATTGACCCTTCGTGATTAGAATAAATTTAAATGGATTTAATGCCACGAGAATCATTCACGATAGCCATACAGATGTTCAGTTATTTATGTAGTATTAACACTATCCAGTGTTTCAATCCCCTTGTCAGATATTAATTCTACTGTCATATATTTATCTCGCTGTCACATATTTATCCTATTATCACATTTAACCTATTGTCACATATTAATCCCACTGTCACATATTTATCCCGCTGTCACATATTTATCGTATTGTCACATTTTATCCTACTGTCACATATTAATTTTACTGTCACACAGTTACCCTACTATCACATATTCATCCTTTTGGCACTTATTAATATTACTGTCACATATTTATCCTATTGTCATATATTTATCCCGCTGTCACATATTTATCCCACTGTCACACAACTATCACATGTCACGTCGTCAACCCACAGGTGCAAAATAAAGGCGCCCGGCTTCGCTCATCTGGCGGCCTTGGAGAAGATCGGCACGAATTCAATGCTGGCGGACATCGTGGCCATTATTGGGACACTCGACGTTGTGTTTGGAGAGATCGACCGATAGAAATTATGTTTATGATCTAATTCTGTTGGGAATGAACTGGTTGTGCATTAATTACTTGGCAGGGCGTTTCAGATTGGTGGTGACAGTTAAAGGAAAGTTTGCAACTTTTTGTAAGACAAATGTCACTTCAAATCCTTTTTGTGTTACTGAGTGACCAACATCTAAATAAAATATATCCTGGTATTAATATTCGTAGAATAATATAAATGAATAAATAACGCTTCATAGTTTATTAAGATTCTCTGCATAGTGGTGCCCGCTACGGACAAACACACAAACACCCAGACCGGGAACAGAAATATAAGTTCATCATTAAAATTTGCTGCGCCTGGAATCGAACCCACGACCATCCGAATACTGGATGGCACTGTGGCACGGTAACCACTAATCCATACCCGTTAACTATTAAAATTAATGGTTTAAAATGTATATATTTTCAACATAATATATATTTAGTGTCCCAATTTAGGTATAATTACATAATCAGTTCATTCCCCAAAAAAACCATTATGTAGTGAAAAAGATTTCGTAAACTCGTTGTAAATGTTAACTATTAAGCGATAATTAATAAATTATTTGTTAATACAGTAATATCCGTCTTATTTTCAGTTTCTTCGTAAATTGTTTTTTCATCTATATAATCATACAATAAAAATTGTGTTGACTTCAATTGTGTATCTACCCACCTTTTTAACTTCTTGGGTAGGCAGGCGCCTACCTCTCTTCCATTATTTACCTACGCTTGACACCCTTGAGGTGTGGGGGGAAGCATTTGTCCCCTAGAGGATGGTCCAGCGAAAGCCGTCAGATTTTTAGTCGATTGGTGTCCTCTCCGTGGTGGAAGGTTTGACCTATTGAGCAGTGCACAAAGTATCAATAATACTGCAACTGCTATTATAGAAGAGCTAAGATTGCTTGTTATTCTCGATAAGGTTCTTCGCATTCTCACGTCACTGATGACACGAACAATTGGATCAAAGAAGTACCTAACATAGGTATGTTTTCAAAATTTTGTACCACTGTAAAATTTAAATGTTATATTGGGTTTGGATTTGCAGATATACCCACTAATTTATATAAGTTTTTTCGGCAGCCGTTCAGAAGTTAGACTTTGGGACTAAAATAAGAATATAAAACTATAAAGAAAGGATAATATTTAAGAAGAAAGCAATTTGTGAAAAAAGCTTTTTGTCGTGCCACGTTCAGTAATAACAAAAATAAAACTTTGTTTATTATTAAAACTCAATAATGACAAGATTTAAATAAATATTTTCTCTTTTTTATACATTCCATTTAGTATGATTGAAAACAGAGTTACGTATTTGCTAATGGTGCAATGGTATGACTTACTAATGCCTTTTCAAACTCCCCAGGTGTAAGATCAAGCCACCCGGCTTCGCTCACCTCGCCGCTCTTGAGAAAATAGGCAAGAATTCCATGCTGGCGGATGTCGTCGCGATCATAGGTACACTCGATATTGTGTTTGGTGAAATCGACCGATAAATATTAATTTAAATCTCGCTGTAAGATAAAAATCTTTATAGATCTGCCTTTGATATTTAAAAAAAGCAAAATTTACTTCGCGGTTACATTATCTTCGATACAAGAGTGAATGAGTATAAAATTAAACTCGTTCAATTCCAAAAGAGCGAATGAATGTAAAATTTATTCGTACCCAAGATTTACAATGAACGGTTCAAAAACGTCCTCAGTAAGAGTGAATGAGTTAAATTTTACCCTCTACTCTTACTGAGGAAGTTTTTGAGTGAAAGTTTAAAGTCATTCACTCTTTATATTTATTTAATTTAAGATAAAAGTGAAATTTATTACAGATTTTTATTTTATAGTTCAGCGTTCCATGTCATAGTATATTCTTAAGCATAAATGTATAGGACAAGTCAAAGTGTAGAGTAACTCATTGTACCTAAATGGTTCCTTTGTTAATAAATTGATTGAAAATTACCCTTGTTTCTTTTGTTAAGACTGCGCCATAAGTGTTAAATGTTTTTCATGTGTATGTAATATATGTTTCTTTGGCATACTCTGTGACGTAAACGGTTTGATGGATTTTAGCTAAAGGTATCGTTAAATTCGTCGTAAGAAAATTATGCTTTAGATTAAAAAAATTCCGAGTCTCTTATTATCAAATTACGGGATATCCTTTATTCCAGGTCCATGGGCTGCAGTAACCAATTAATATTAGTGGCAGGTGTGATCCTTTTACGGTACAGAAAGTTTATAATTAAACAACAGAAGTGAAAT
>DWQK01004743.1:0-10164 GCA_018231225.1 Noctuana stator
GTTGGTCGTGGATGTCCATGGGTTGCAGTGACTACTTAACATCAGGTGACTTGCATGCTCGTTTGCTGCTCATAAACGATAAGAATATTGATTTACAAAGAGTGCCATGAGTATTTTTACCACCTGCTTTTTTCCCCGTCCTACCTTAGTTAAAAGGGCGCATAAAGCTAATTAATTGATCGATTTATTTCACTTTTATTAACTGTATGTAAATAAATTACTGTCAATAAAATGATTCAAGAATATCGAATATCGATAGCGTTACCACAAAACAGTAGATTCACAATAATTCCTATCACTGAATTATATACCATTCAAAACAATGCTGGATTCCATAACGCTACAAATAGAATTGATATGCAATCGTCGAATATTGATTGCGATATGTCGAACGCATTAACATTGGAACGTGTACAAATTAATCTGGATATGACGGGCTTTTGGTTCGCGAAAATAATTATATGTGGGTAATTGGCATTCATCACCACGGAGAGAGAGACTACAGATAACAGGAAATTGCCTACACTCTTTTAGTACGGGTGCTAGCGTGGCAACTTCACACAACAATAAGTGACATTTACCACATTTTTTCACCATTTTTCACTTCACAACAATTACTCAATCGCATATGAGTCGCATATAGTACTTTGGCCTCATACGAACCATACGTCAAATAGCTGTAAGGTTCTTCCCTCCGCTTGTTTCTTTCCTTCGTATTGAAACTACTCGTAACTTCAATAGCATGTGTTCCGTACCTAATAATAGTTATAACCCAGTATGTTATAACTTATATCTTACTTATGACTTTTTTATGATATGAAGTAGCAGACGAGCATGCAGGCCTCCTGGTGTTAAGTGGTCCAACCGCAAGCAGGCTCGTGCCCTGCCCGAGGTGGCATGTAGTTGCGCCGCTACCCCGGAGGTTGATGATCACCTCATGTAAGTGTGGCCGGCAACTGCACCTCCACCGAAACACAACTGAATTGCTTCATTTGCTTCACGGCAGAATGGATGCAGCGGTGGTACTTCCCCGGTCGAACCATACAAGTTCTACCACCTAAGCATTACTATGGTGACGTCAGGTTATATTGTTTTAAAACGTGTGAATACAATTCCAATTTCGAACATGGAAGAGCTTTCAGTTCACGGTTATAATGGCAGGTAGTTAAATGCCATCAATTTAACTGCTGACACCTATTAACGTGATTGGTTCCCGGGATTGTGTAGCGACTAATTTATGTGTTTTGGTATGTTGGCTGGTAGACTATCGGGTTATTTAACATATTTGTAATTAAATATTAGAAGATTTTTATTACTAGATGGTTATTAAAATATTTTTCATCCCTCTAAATGATAAGAGTTGTCCACCCCTAGAAAAAAATATTTTTTAGACAATTTTTTTTGTATGTTTTTTAAGATTTGACAACAAAAATACTTATAATCCTAAATTTTCCCTCTTCTACCACCAACCGTCATTTTTAATCGCAATTTTAGTATAGTTAATTTATATGGCAGAACGTTTGCCGGGGCAGCTAGTAATAATATAGAATTATATGCTGATACAATTTAATAGAGCTCAATATATTAACAAAATCCGAAAATATTTAAATGACCCATTCAGAAATCCTAGCATTACCTCTGATGCATTGCGCCAGCCGCCACCGCAGTGCACCACACGCCACTTCAAAATACGACCTTAACACTTCAGGAATAAAGTCGCTATTTACTTTAATAAAATAAATCTTAACCGAGTAATTGAAGAAACTCTGCTTGTACCAGGGTCGCGCAAATTGACGAAAACACTCGAATACAAGGTAGGTTCTGCTCTGTAATCCCGATCAGTATATTTTATAAAAGAGTCAATGGATAGGTAACTAATTTATTTTTATGTTTTTAAATTCAGTTTTTTCCTTATTTCACGTTGCATTTCAAACACTTCGAAAAAGAGTTAATCATCATATTTTGGTAGAGTTATTATATTTCGAATTGTTTCTATGTATTTCCAATCTATCTATACCCGAAGACTAAATAGTAAGTAAATACAAAACAAAATAATAAGTAAAATAATAAATTTCTAATACGTACATAACAGGGTATTTGACATTTTTAATTATTCATATAAAAGTAAATAATAAAAAATGTCTAAAAATTTAATTTGATTCACATTGTTTAACAAATTCCATTTTCATTTCCTTTGAATCGGTAAAAAAATCTGTCAGTTGACTTATGAAATTATGACGTCAACATGTGTATTGGTAATACAAAATGTATAAAGTCGCATTTTGACAGCGCAATAAAAGTATCTCATTAGAGTTGTTTGTAAAATAACCCATTAGAAAATAACAAGGTATGCGTGCAGTGCTCGAACCCGAACTCACCAGAACCGTATACCGAAATTCAACCAGAAGGCTATTACTGCTCTATAACAGTAAAAAAATACCAGCCTAAAATATAACCTCCCGAACTTGAGGTCGGTAAAAGAGGTTAGCCAAGAAGGCCACTTTGAATACTTAGTACCCGATAGGAATTGGGACCACGTCCTTCAGATACTCGCTTATAAATGGAGGTGGTGGCAGAAAGGTCAGAGCTTCTGACAGAATATATATAAATAACTGTAAAGCTACAGTTCACTTAAAATTGTAAACAAGGTCGTTAATAGGCTTCACATAGGCACTACTTTATGTGAAGCCTGTAAATAAAGGCATGTAAATACATTACTTATGGTAATACTCGCTGAATAGCACTGAATAGACTATTTAACTATTGCCTTCAACCCTTGGGCACGGCTTTCTCCCTGCAACTGGGAAAGACCTGGGGCTCCACTGATACTAGTACTGGTTAGTCGCCAACCCGTATCCGATGTTGTGAAACTGCCCAATGGACCTCCGACGGCTCCGACCAGGTTTAACGACTATTATCTATCGCTAACAACCGGAACCGACGGCTTAACGTGCCCTCTGAAGCACGGAAGAAATTTAACCATTATTTATGTTATAGATTAGAGTAGGTACTGCTAAGTACTAGACTTTATAGCAATGTCACTGACCTCTGAAAATTTCACAGTAAACATTATTGTCGATGCTCAGCTCCAAGTTGCGTGATCGGAAAGGCTCTATCAATAACACCATCACTAATTACCTTACACTTATTAGAATAGGCACGCAGTAGTTTGGCTACGATTTATGTAACTGACTTTACGGAACAGTGACACGAATGTTCGACTTACAGAAAAATTGTTGAAATAATACAAATTGTAATTATTATAATAGGAACTATTATAGTAATTATTATAATAGGAACTATTATAATAATAAGGGTGCGAATACTATATACTATAAGTTTATTAAAAAAAATCATATAAAAACAGACCAATAAACAATGTCCAAGAAATTAATCATCAAAATCGGTTCAGGAACCATGGAGATATCGGTGAATATACATTAAAAAAATAAAATAAAATACAGCCAAACATAGCACCTCTTTTTTGATGTCGGTAAAATAATCAATTCACTCGCTAAAGTGTCCTGTCTACATTTCATGTTCCTATTCATTTTCTCCTCTGATAGAGTAAAAGAAGGGGATTCTATCTTCATCTCATAACGAATTTTGTAACTATTTTTTTTCTTTCAACACTTATTAATGTTTTAATAACGTTTCACTTACCTATCTCTAACAGTATTATGTTGGTGAAACGATAACATAAAAACACTAAAAATAGTTCTTACTTTCACAGCTTCTTACTTCCATATAAAGTTTCCAATGGCTGCATACAACGTACAAACGATCACGTTTAATAAAATATATTATGTATAGGTACATATATGATAGCATAGTAAAAAGTTTTCCCTTGGCATTTGTATTGCTGACACTGAAATAGGACGACCACTTGCTATTACCATAGATAATTTAATTAACTGAATTTACTGAAAAATAAAATAAATCGCTTTGTTACCCGAATCCGTCAGAAGAAGGTTTTTGTTAAGAGTTATCTTCTAATATATATAAATTACGTGTCACAGTGTTTGTCCGCGATGGACTCCTAAAATACTTAACCGATTTTAACAAAATTTGCACACCGTGTGCAGATTGATCCAACTTGAAAGATAGGATAGCTTACATTTCAATTTATAGTCGCAATATTATTTTATTGCAAATTATTTGTTTGGATTGAGAAAGTATTCAATAGATGGCGCTGTGTTACAAGTACAGACGTTTCATATTAGCTACAATTTAATACCATAACCGCCACGTGTTGCTGAGGTTAAAGTATACGACAAATTTAGGAAATATATGCAGTGCAGCCTTACATCAAGACATCCATCGAACCATGAAGCTAACAAGTTAACACAACATATACTGGTTCTTAGGCGGTACGAAGTTTGCCAGGTCAACTAGTTACAATATAAAGTTTTCTCTACAGTAATCTCTTTTCAAACGTAAGAACTGACTACGTGTATTTTTTTGGCGGAAGTAATCGGTCCATTATTAATGACCCAATGTTTCTAACATATAAATGACTGATGGATTCTACAACGTACATTCCAATCTTCAGTCACCACGTAAATACTCGACACCGCACATAACCATTAAAATGTCACTCATGCATTTCGCAAATTGCGTCCGAAAACAAAATGAGTTCATTTCGCAAACAATAGATTTATAATGCATTTGACATGAATCCAAGGTTCAGCAAATGTTAAACTGTAGTATTATTTAGGCCACATTTGATATGTTTTGTGTACAGAAATATAATGTTAATAGGAACATAAATATTCTAGATAGACAGTTAATAATGTATTATTGTTTAAATGAAGCGTATTAGACTTGGCATAACGCCTTGAATATATTCATAGAACCCTATCTTCTCATGTCTAGGACACTGACAGAATCGTCACAACAGAGAGAGTTAAGAAAATTTATTCGTATACACTTTTTAAAGCGCCGCGCGCTCTTGAACTGTCGTGTTGGATATTGGATTGTGAATCGTAACGAAAATAACACGATGCGGAAAATTCTGACCGTCTTTTTCAAGTTTGTTACTTGTTTGTATTTTAAATTGCGCACGGCCGCGTTCGAGACTTTTCGAAACCGCGAAAAGGCTTGTAATAAAATCAAATTTTTTTATGAAGTAGCAGAGGAGTGTGCAGGCCACCTGGTGTTAAGTGGTCGCAGTCGCCCATGGACACCTACTCGTATATCTAGTCTCAAGCAGGCTCGTGTCCTACTTGAGGGCACATGTAGTTGCGCTGCTACCCCGGAGGCTGTAGGTCGCCTCATGTAATTGTTTTAGTCATTGTAAGATACATATACTTACCGAATAAAAGTCAAATATATTAATCAGTTAATCGGCTTAAGGCAAATAAAAAAACTTGGCAGAAGTTTTTTTTAGATAATTTCGGATAAAATTGTCACCAAAGCGTGTAATGAGCAAAAATAAGTAATAACAATCAATTTACAACAAAATATGTGTAGAACACTACATATATCAAAGTAAAGTGCTTTGTTTCAGCTTCACAATCTGAGATCACAATTACATTGCTGTTTACGAGTGTTCCGCCTAAGAGTATCTTTGTCCACGCAGTAGGGTAATTACATACAAAAAAATAATTGTAAAGAGAAAAATAAAAGAAATGAATAAATCTAATAAAATTTCTCATTTGTGAAAATGTATTTCTTTTTTATAGTGATAAAATTTAAATATAAAAGAAAACTGCCACTGCACAGTCAAGAAAAAATCTTAACATTAAAATATATTTTATCACTTCACTAGGTCTCGAAGATGTCTTTAATGTCGTAATCGTTTCATCTAAATTATTACAATAACTACTATTAATCGAATATATCGAACATATTTATGGTAAACCTCAAGTCGTACATATAACCAATTATATTGCACCTGATGTTAAAAACACGATTTTTTACTTTTTCACTTTTACTTCACCATACGATTAGTATTAACTAGTATATCACATACACTCATACACTTATGTAGAAAATTCAAATTCTTAACAAAAACATAATTGCCCTTAAACTTATAATTATTAAAAAGTTCGTTAATTAAAATACCTAACGTCTTAATTTATTGTTAAATTAAAATAGGTAACGTCTCTCTACATCTTACGTTTCCGCTTACTCTATGTTCGACTTTTAGAGCAACCCCCACGACGGGTGTATGTTTTATTGCCACGGTGCATTCGCTGTTTGCTGCAATTATGCCGTAGCCTGCCATATTTGCCTTTATTAACTCTGCTGCTACGAGTCGCGTATTTCGTATACTGCTTCTAGGATAATGCCCGAGTACAGTCGCGTTCTAAAGACTTTGGAAAGCTAAGAATAAATTCCTTAACGGTAAGCGAAATGCTGTTTTTCTTTTAATTTATTGAATAGATTTATTTAAACATAGAGGTGTTACGTATTTAGAGTGAAGAATGTATGGCGCCAAAGACTTTCTTTAACAAAATTATAATTTAAATTACAATTACTATAAAATCATTTATCACCTGCCATATAAATATTATTTATTATAATACTATTTCTATTCCTGAAAGCCAAACCTAATTGAACTTACCTAAACGCCAATTTTAACTTATTTGAATAGTAATATTATTAAAAACTTTATTGGTAACTTATTTAGCTCTAAACAAATCAAAACAAGATATCAAACAAGGTCATCTGCAAAATCTAAAATTGCTTTAAAATTGAGGTGTAGAAGTTCATTAACACTTGGCAAAGTTTATAGACATCACCTGGATCACCTTGCATCCTGTGACGTCACGCTGGCACCCAGCCAGCCATGGATCTGTTCTCCATTTAGTGAATGGAACGGTTTATATTATCTGTGCAGTCTAACAAGAGATGATGTATGACTTTTGTGATATGTGTACTCGTATCATGCAGAACGAAAGCTGATGTCATATTGTATGACGCTATATAATTATTATACAGATTATATTTTGAGACAACCACGACACTAGCATTGACCTCAAATAGGGCTGCTGTCTAGAGCTTGTCTAGGGCTTAAGGTATCTGTGTGTGTGATAGATTATCTAAAGTAGGTAATATTCATAGCGAAAGACCTAGCAGATTTTTTAATCTGTGTAGTGTAGTAGTTAGTATCGCGATTAAATGTTTCTAGGTCCGATTTCCAGGGGAATGGAAGTTTAAATGAGGAAATTAGATTTCTGTTCCCGGTCTGGATTTTTGTGTGTATACCAGGTAACAATGACATAGAAATTCCTAGAGTGGCGCTAAAGTTTTTTTCTTCCAATTTATAGAAAGCAAACTTGCAAAGCCTATCCAAATGTACCACAGCAAGACCATTAAATTAATATTAAGTTCTCCGTAATCTCGCACAGATTTGAATGAATTCGTGTCAATGTTTTGTATAATCTGTGCAACGTAACGAAAGATGATGAATGGCTACTTCGAATATCTGCATTATACAAAAAGCTGTAAAGTGGGTCGTTGCTTTAAAAGGAATTGGTTATTTCGTGAAGATCTTAAAAATGTGTCAATTCTAGTTAAAATGATATTATTAAAATTTGTTACCGTTGACCCCGTTGCAGGGAAATGGCTAACAGTGACAACAGGGAATACACCATTTATGTAAAGAATACACAAAGCTACAAAAAGCGTAGCAAGTGCTACGCAAAACTGTAGCATGGTGCGTAGCAAAGGTTATTACAATATTATGTAGCACGTAGCAAAAGTACACGATTATTTTATAGAATTTTATTTATTAGGGATTATTAGTAGGTATATTACTGTTTTCCCTGTTGGCCGTGTCTTTAAAGGGGACATCGGTACAAAAAAATTGCTTCGTACGTCTACGACACTACAACTTGGTTTAATTAATCTGTTCTTGTAAATAATGCCTATATTTTGTCACTGACTATCGATGTGAAATCGATATATCCGTGAGCTGATATCCGTAATTAATTTAAAATACAAAATTAATTCAAAAATAGTATAGATAAGAGTTTCTCTCTTCTGCCGAGATGATGATTTAACTAATGAAACATTTTATGTTTTGTTACGTAAAAACCTTTTCAATACTGTGTTCAATTAACTATCTTTTTATCTCCCTCTGTACAGGTTTATATTATGAATAACAGGATATAATTAAAAACTCAGCAGAAATAACTTTGTAGTAACCGCAGTAACGGGATGGAAGCAAAATATTGTGCAACGAAATTTAATTCCGGAAACTAGCTTCGGAATATAGAGTATACATAATATATGTTTCTGAAAAAAATTACAACATTACTTTTTCATTTCTTTTTTAGCGTTAAATTTCTACCCAAAGGTTATGAGTCTTGTACTCCTAGAGATCTCTAGTTAGCGTTAACATCGATTTTTCATGAGTACTTTAAATTTTATTTTTCATCTTTGTTTATTGGTGCCAATAAAGAACTTTTGTATTGTATTTAATTTATTCGCAGTCTAAATAATTTTATTGACATACAGTAAGATCCTTTGTTACATACACCCATAGCAAGACTTCGAAATAAGAGATCTATTATAATATATTGAATTAAATGAATTTTTCTATAGGACCCATGTATTGTACAATAAGGGTATATGTCCTTCAAATAATGACCAGACTTTTATTGCACGCCCACGGCCATTACGTAATAAAAGGGTAAAACTTTACGAAATATTTCCGGAAAGGGTGAGTATTATGATGTATGGAAATAGAGATTTACGTTCGAAGTTTTTATTTAGTTAGTAAACTCTGAATGTTTTAAAAGATTTTCTGATATTTATTTATAAAAGAAAAGTAAAATATTAGATAGATATTAAAAGAGGCAATCGTTGTTTATTAAAAGAGACAACACAAAAGAAGAAATCGTTATGTTCTAAACTAGATAAGAAAACGACTTACATGAATAGTATTGGTTCAGTTAGATGGTGTTGCGTATGAAGACAGAGACCAAGGCACGAAAGGATGTCTCAAAAATAGTAACGACAAAGGATTTACCAATACCTATATCAATAATAATAATATATATATTATATACCTATATTAGTTATATAATCCCTACATTAATGAACAAAATGGTTATATAACTAATAGTAAATATGACTTATAGGAAATATCTCAATGAAATAACAGTCGAATTATGCAATTTGTATCAGAGTAGAAACTAGTATTTTAGCAATTTTTTCATTGATATTTCTTGTAAATTTTAAAATAATCCGAGGACCAAAAAGTAACAAATAAACACTAATTTTTTCATGTATACTAATATTATAAAGAGGAATGATTTGATTGTTTGTTTGTATTGAATAGGCTCCGAAACTACGGAACCGATTTGAAAAATTCTTTTTCTATATGATAGCTACATTCATGATGAAGGTTATATAGGCTTTCAAGCAAAGCTACTATTCTTAACGCGGATTAAACCGCGTGGCACAGCTAGTTACAAATATATGTGTTCACTCATTTATTTTTAAATGCAATTTGCACACTTTGAGACTTTTCTGCAACTATTCTTAGTTCAGAAACTGTCCGACAATGTGTTCAGAACGCATGCCTGTGCTTCAATTACAAGATATACCCCTAACTCAAGTGCATTGATCAAAGTGAATAGTGAATAGGGGCATAGTGGCAAAGGCATAATTCCCTTTACTGTATTTCCCCGGGTACACCGTTCGTATCAAATGGCAGTTCAGTTAAGCCTTTGGTCATAAGTGGCCGCCTCACACCTGTCTAGAACTCTGCAATCCTGACACGGCAATCGAGAGAATACAGGGGAACTGCCTATTTGTGTATTTAAGTAATTCTCAAGACTATTTCGAAGTAAGCATTATAATTTGCTAACGGTTGAAATATGGCCTATAGTGTAACTTAATCTAATATCAATTTCAAATAAAACTGGTGACTACAACAACAACAAAATTCTCTTTATTCTTTAAATTCTTTAAATATAATCACAGTTCCCAAAATAATCGTCGTATAGGTACATCAAATTAAATTTCCAGCACCGATTTATATAAAAGTTATAAAACTAGCGACTCGCTCCGGCTTCGCACGGGTGCAATGCTGATACTAAATACACTACAGAAAAACCGTGAACGTTAATACATATAAACCTTCCTCTTCAATCACTTTATCTATTAAAAAAAACCGCATCAAAATCCGTTGCGTAGTTTTAAAGATTT
>DWQK01004744.1:0-10163 GCA_018231225.1 Noctuana stator
ATATATAAAGCTGAAGAGTTTGTTTGTTTGAACGCGCTAATCTCTGGAACTACAAGTCGGATTTGAAATTTTTTTTTGTGTCTGATAGCTACATTCATGAGGAAGGTTATAGGCTAGCAAGCGTTACGTCACAATTCTTAACGCGGGTGAAACCGCGTGACACAGCTAGTAAAGTATAATTGTATTTCGTTAAATAATGTGGTATTTTTTTTATTTGTTACTACTATGTAGATATTTGTATCACAACTAATCGCTGTACGGGATTTTTGTTATCGCGTTATGAAACCACCGTCATAGTCCATCTTCTACATATACATTCTATTACAACATATTAAAATAAAATATTATTATAATATATTATTAATATATTTTCGGACAGTTTTCACCAAAGTATGGAGTGGTTCATGAGAAAGTTTTAAATGTACCTAAGTACCTACCTATATGTATTTAAGCGTAAATTAGTTAAACATGATTACGAGGTCGCGGATATACCTAGGCTAGATTTAAATAGATAGTTCAGATAAATAAATCACTCAAAAGTTAGGATAAATAAAAAAAATTATGACTACGTGTTATCGTAAGTACATGTTTTTACCCTAATGTTACTTAAAATTTTGTAAAAGCGGAGCCATACAAGGTATGTAAGATTGAAAATCCAAAAGGATTACGCGAATGAAACGTAATCCATGCATTCAGTCCCCATAGGCATACTGTTTACATATGAAATTACGAATACGCAACACATCAACGTTTGTCAGCGCGAGGGAATACATACACAGACGCTACCCCGTAAGAGCTCAACACGTAAAACAAGTTTATATGAAAACATTGTACTGATACGTAATGACTAAAATTGCTCTCTAGTGTAAAAAGCAGCAAAGAGGATAAATAAATATTTTCATAATTGTAGCCACAAAGCAAAAAGGTACAGCAAAATAGCAAGACTTTAGTAGAATTAAATTTACGAAACTACACAAGAATACCTAAAGCTTCGCTCTTACATTTATTCGAGTTTTGGAAGATTGATGCAAAAGAACCCCAGATCCGTATTCGAGAGGCACCGGATCACCGATATTTATCTCTCGCCATTTGGAAGTTACTAGAATTTGAGACAGTTATTATTCTTTGTCGGAGGGAAAGTTTTGTCTTATGTATTTTTTCGGTTGACTTTCCTTGTATATTACAATTTTTGTAGTCTTCTTTACTTCGAAATTTTTTGGTTATTTATTCTAAATTGGTTATTATTATTATTACGTTACATATAATTAAAGTACGTCGCAGTGTTGGGTTTACAAGGCTGAGTAAGCTAGAGCCTGAGGCGGCAAATTTTAGGCGCGACAAAATTGTGAGCAACATTTTCGATGTCTTACAGACCTCAAAAAGATTCATATTTTATTAAATAGATACATAATACAGTTAATTTAATTGAATCATAGCAGAATTGAATCAGCCCAAGTACCTATATCTCCACTGTATCTAAGTAAAACTTAGTCATGATCGTTGAAACTAATGCACGCTTCTCAATTTATTAGTGAACAAAGATATGGTAAACGATCGATCCCACTGTCATTAGCAACACGCGAAACATACATGCATTATCGAGATTGGATTATTCATTTTGATGATTCATTTTCTATGATCTTTACATTGAAGTAATGAACTGAACGTAGCGAAATTTTATTTTGATGTGAAACCTTAGCAGTAAAACTGACTCATATGGTTTTAGTCACTCAGTAAACGGTGTGACGAAAGAAACGAGTATCAAATCATCAGGTATTTTCTTTTACCATCGTCTCATTCGTCTCTTGTAAAAACTATTTTCTATTGTTCCAGGTCTTTAAAAATGTCAGTGCCTACAACCGACAGTACGGAAGCCATAACTAACTCAGGATATGGCAGCAGCGATGAGACGGCAAGTCTTCTCGTATCGGGACCATCTGTCACCGTCATTGTGCCTGCAGAAAACCGAACCGCCAAACCAGTCTTACAAAGACAAGACTGCACTACTCATTTACGGCCTCAACTATCGGGTGGACCGGGGAGCGAAGAAAGTGCTGCTTCGGTACGAATCGAGGAAAACACGGCTCGTAGCGTACCTGACATAGAGTTGCAATGTCGCGATCCACCAGACCGACCTCAGACACTAATGTCACCCGTCGCTACTTGTTCGCACAGGGGGTCAGTGACCGCTTGTCAACTAGTTCCGCACATGTACGCAAGGTGTCGCGTTTGTGAGCGAAGACAGTCGACGGCGCCGATCTCAGCGCTACAACTAGCGCGATCTGTGTCGAGGGAAAGTGTTCGTTCAGCTTTGCATTATCCTTGCGGTTGTAGCTCGCTACACGCTGTCAGCACCTGCCCTGTGATCCAACCCCCGGCCTTACTGTTGCCAGCAACGAGTACTAGAATTATCCGCCAGAGTTCGCAGCCGGAGTCTAGCGCATGCGCGGCACACTGTCCGCACCATTCGCATCACCACCCTAGCGCCTCTCTGCGGCAACTAAGGGAACCCGGTGATGGCATAGCTGGCATCGCTGCAGACTCACTACGAATAAACGGAGGGATGCGTCCGTTCAAGCAGGTAAGGCCGCCGCCCGATAGATGGCGTTACTTATTCTAATGTAGGTAGAAAGCATTTTATATCAATGTTAGTTTTGCCTTAGAAAAAAAAGTTCTACAGTTTGTTAATACTACCGTTTTGTGTATCTTTCATTTTTGATGTATACAATACTGTATTAGATAGAGGAATACATTTATTAAGGTATTACTAATACCTACTACTTACTTTGGTAATGTTAATTTGTAGTTAATGGTAATATAATAGTTTTTCCTTTATTACTTTATTGATCACGGAAAAAATTGAAATTAAACAAAATTTAAACTAACTAAAACCGGAAAACCTTTTTGCCCTTTATAAAATCACATTAAACTTAAAAGGTATGTTTACTGCAAAACCCACTACAATTAATTCTAACCGTGGGATGCTGAAACAAGAGTAATCTTCTGGACTGATGAGAAAAGAAATTACGAAACGCAAAAAGTCCTAGCTTTTGTGAAAGAACTAAATGCTGAATACACGGACGGACAAGTTGAAAAGCTAACTAATTAGAAGACTAAGTGAATTGCTTAGACAAACGGTTGTATAATCATCTAAGCGCCGAATTGAACATGAGTATGCCGAATAGAAATTAAACTTATACTACGAATACCTCATATAGTTTATAGCTAATTTGGTATAAACTAAAGTAAGTTTAATTTAAAACGATGAAACGACGAAACGATATGCTCTTTCGAATGACTAATATGATACAGGTTTGAAACATCTAGCAGTAACAGCAACAATAACAAAACCAACAACAACCAGCCAAAGAAAATACCATGTTCTGCTTGAAAGAACAGTAGTAAGAAGAAATATTACTTCCTACGTGGTTTGACACTGACGAAATGGTTCAGTGTGTAAACATAAATATATTCACGAGTGCCAACTGTTTCCACCAGATGAGCCTTCTTTAAAGCCTTTCATACTAGCTTTTTATAAACGCGTTAGTTATTAAGCGACCTTTGAAATATACGTAAAAATGTACGTCACGTAATGTACGTACGTACACATAAAAGATCTAGTGATAAAATATTTATATACTTTTTTGATCATTTTTAACGCTCGTTTAATATTCCCTGTAGCTATTAATTTGTGTGAATTATTTTATTAACGATATTTAGGATTGCCTTTTTAATTTTTTAAAACCACTCACAATTTACTAAATTTCAATTGTAAAGTGTTTTTGCCTCGCATTGCTATGTGATTTTCACGAACAAAAATTCTTAATATTTTCGTTGACCTTTTCGATTCATTCAAAGCGCACTTTCAAATTGCTAGTATGAAACGGTTTCAATGCTTATCTACGCGACTCACAGTCATTCAACATGCTAGTGGCTCTTAGTTTAATAACACATTTGGCAGTAATATTTACCTCACTCAAGTGAATTTTCCTGTATATAATAACAAATACCTGTGAATACTAACTTCAAAATACTAGTTGACAACATCCTCAGGAGTTAGAATCTATTAAATATAATTGTATCTTTCTGTAGCATACTCTTGTACGCATTCATTCTAACCGTAGTTGCACTCACTAAGCTCAACTTTGCTAATAAATCATTTCACTTGAAATTCGATACTGGATGTCAAAAAATGTGGAAATTCGGTTAGTTCTAATGCGGACATGCCTTGTAATGACTCTTTCTGTGTATTGGTGTTAAAATGTAAGCTTAACTGTCGGCGTGTAAGTGCTGTGTAAGGGAATTCGCCTGCTCTATCCGACATTGCTATTCCTTCATTACATACGCGAAAAACACAACTATCAGAATATGATACAGCTGTAGTGTAGGTACATGCTTTCATATCTATTAACCCGTTACATAACTGTTAAACTTTTTACTGCATACCGATTAATGTCCCGTTAAAACTTTTAGCATATTAACTGTCCCGAATAAATTAATGAAGCATTTGATATTAAAGAAGTAACGAGAGATTTTGTCCGCTGGTTTTTTTTGCTTGGTCAACCATTATCAATAGGACGCCTAAAGCCAATGTATAGCATGTTTTATTTGTGTATGCAAATACGGTACATTGAAACAAAACGAAATAGGTTTTATGATCAGGATTGTATATAATATGAAAATTACAGTGTAGAGCTTTACGATTTATACGCTGCAGATAAATAGGGTTGTCATGTAAAAATCATGAACTCGCATATAATAAACGTGTCGTAACAAATGGTCATAGTAAAGTCTTATAGAGTACGCGGCTTCCCTGAGGTTCTTGAGGGAGGTTCTCAAATCCTTGAAGCCTTTGACTTGAACCCAGTTTTTGACCTGCAGGGCCTGCTCCTCTGTCCACAAACCCTGTCGCAGACGCGCCGTGCCCGACTGAGACGCGCATTCACTGAAGCAACGGGAGATACAGTTACCTACGTTAGAACGGTGCGCCCGTATTCAATGCATTATGCACAAACAACATCGACTGTACAATCTCCCATGCTTCGGCACTAAATTCGAATTCGATATCTCTTTTTAACCTTAATTGGAGAACGATCTGACATCCGAAATGCTTCAATTAGAAGCAAGCTTGAGACTTACAGTTACAGTTAGAGCATGACAGAGCAATTTTGCTTCGTATCAACAACGCCCTTAGAAACGCCGTAGACATCCTTAGATTTATATAATCATCTCCTAAGCCTCATTTACCCGTGTCA
This sequence comes from Noctuana stator, assembly GCA_018231225.1. Lineage (NCBI taxonomy): Eukaryota > Metazoa > Arthropoda > Insecta > Lepidoptera > Hesperiidae > Noctuana > Noctuana stator. The sequence goes on from DWQK01004744.1 coordinate 5,256, forward strand.
GGTTGTACAGTCGAAAGCCGATATCTGTGAATTTATCACTAAAGTAATTTGTTAGTTGGCGAATGTGACGTCCTGTAGCGTATAATGACCACGGTACCCAACGCTCCGATATCTTACCCCAGCACCAAATTAGCTTCTCACGAACAAATCGTTTTCTGTATATCACCTCGTCGAACAAAAATGTCGCCGCATCACTGCGCACTTATTGGCAGTTTGATATATTGGCTTTGGATGACGACTGTCTTGGTTTCATTTTTCTATACAGGTACTCAACGGATATCATTTTTAAATCCATCAAAATTTTGTCAGTTCCTCGCGTTGTATGAAAACGTTTTGTCATCGCTTTGGGAACCATCAACTCAAGCAAACAACACAGCACATACACTACCATTTAGCCGCATTTACACTTGTTGGGAATAGCGTTATACGATGCACTTATTTATCTATAGTTTAATGGTTATATTGCACTTTAATGCTTACAAACTTAGATGGATAGATGGCTTACATACGTAGCAATTGGAATGTCAAATTATCAATAACTACTTGTTACTTTTATTTCATAATAAATGTCGTTACAGCAATGTCTTAAATGTACATCAAATGCCGTACATCCAATAAGGTAAGTAATTTATCACTGTGATATTTTAGGTTGAAAATTTTAAAAGTGTGGCCGTCTGGAGTTTAAGAGGAGCACAATTCCGCAATTAGCGGTATCTAAAACAGGCATGAAAAATTTTATGTGACGGCATACTCTCAGATATACACATTAAATTGTAAAGCAGATATTCCGGACTCTTTTGAATATTCCAAACAAATGAATTTGTTCAAACGGACTTTAATATGCCCTTTATGTTTTGAGTCCTAAGTAATTGAGCATGCGTGAATTTAAATTAAAAGGTGAATTTTAAGCGATTGGAAATGAATCATTTTTTTTGTAGCGACACATGTTAAGATGAAATTGGATTTATACTTATAATGCTAGGTATATCATTGCTTTAGATGCAACCTATAAATATAATATCTATATAATAATCTTGTTTAAATAAAATATAATATTAATAATTTTTGGTCTTAATTTCAAAACTATGTACGATGACTATTGATATAAAAACGGTTTTCTTAAAAAAAGAAATCAAGACAACAAAAAATAAGGAAGATTAGCTGTACCAATAGTTTCGTTTACACGAGGGACATTGAAACTAGTTGTGTAGAAAACAAAACCACTTTACCTAAGAATAAAAGTAATCCATATTGAGAAGTGTAAGGAACCGTGGTATTGGAAGTTATTCTGCATCAAGGGACCAGTCGTTTATCATATTCGCAGAGATCGAATCGTTTCCACCTGATCTGCTTCCAGTATTTTTATAGGTCATATTAAAATATTTTTGTATTAACAAGCCATAAGAATAGCCCTCTTGATCCTCAATTAAAAACTAATGACAAAGTACTGAAAATTCAGTATTTTGTCATAATATATTAAAATATTTTTTATTAAAGGTTTTCTTATGTGCCTCTCTGTACATTTGCCCTTTACGCATTACAAAGCTCCCTCAAAGACTGAGACTTGAATAGAAATATGAATAAGTGTTTCCAGCAATTCATTAAATATAATTGTGCATAAGATAGTACTACTACAAAGAAAGTCGACCCACTTTTCACTGTTTTGCCTCCGTTGTTTTTACAAACTTGAAATTGTAAGCCTTTTCTATATTCCTGTCGGCGGGTTTTAGTGACTTTAGCTTCACATAATCGTGGTGTTATTTCGTTGAAATGGATACACATTTTTCAAGAAATTAACAAAATAAATTATCAGAAATTCAAGTAAGCAAGTATTAACAATAGGATGGTTTTAAAACGGCGCGATGTACCTAGAAGCAAATTTTGAATTTTAAGATAATACATGTCGGGTAAGACGAACGAGGTATATTGCGCTCAAAAAATTTTAGGACACTATGCCGTAATAGGGAGTATTGGGGAGCAAAATTATTTATTCTCTAGAAACGACCTTTATTCTATGATAAATCTCAATTGTGTGTAATTTAAAAATACACTCAAGATTAATCGGTTCACTGATTTTTTTTCTTAAAAGAACGTTTGGTAAAAATTTTAACTAAATGTCTGAAAGTTGAAATGTAAAGTATGCTCGTGAAGTGGGTCAGGACCGTAAGAATAACATTAGTATAATGATAATATTATCTACAAGATGTATAAAAACATCCATTTTAGTGAAACAAACGTACCTACATTATAATGCCAACTCTCACTTTAGTACATTTTATGAAGTCAAAAGGTTACAATAAAGATTTTGTTTGTAGTATTTCTGAAATTTTAATTAGGTATATACGGAATTAGGTATTATTTAATATTATAACAACGAATAATATATTATGTCTGATACGTAATAAATTTGAAACCCGTCCTCGTCCATTCTTATACAAAGTAGTTATGTTATAAGTGCCGGAATAACTACTTTATTATATTCTAATAAAACATTAGACGATGAATCATTTTCATTAAATACTATGTTCTTATGTTTTTACGTTCTTTCCGTGTTAACATGACGTTGGCACGCGAAGTAGGTACGATTACGAAGTCAAAGATCCCTATGATTGATGGCGAATGTTACCATCAATAATAAATAACAAGAATTTCTTATTGTATATTATGGTAATATATTCTTCAGTAAGAACAATATCGGAATAAAGAAAGATTTTTTATAAATATTGCTTGAATGCACAATGTGTTTTTGGGTGAATTTCGTTGATGAAATTACCACCGTTACCGAGAATCAATCTATTTCTGATTTGGCATAATTTTGGCAGATAAAAGTTTATCTGTTCTATACTAACTTAGTGGGTAAGTAAAGTCTTTGGTGCATTTAAGCACTAAGATGTGTAGCCGGTCCTGTAGAAAGTCTAATTGTTAGCGTAATTGTAAAATTTGACATTATGTTTGTGTAGAGCCTTTCGAAAACCAACTTTGTCTTTGAGATAAACATAATTTTCCTTGAGACTAAAACTGCTAACCATTTCATACCACTAACACCTAATGACATAATAGTTAACATATTCCAAGTATAAGCAGCTATAGTACGTAGTAGCTACAGCAAGTTATCATATTACAATTTAATTATGAGAACTGATTAAATTTTCAACTACGTGTGGTGCGGGCGCCGATATCAAGATAATTACACTTGACCGCAAAATGGCGCTGTGCATTTGAACAGTTACGTAGAGTTCCGCATCAAGTATGCTAGCGCTACATTCGTTGTTTGAATATTTTTATTAATAACCACAAAAATTTTATATACTCTTGTAACTAGGTAATGCATTCAAATATAAATAATTACATATAGATCTAATTATAGACGACCTGTTTTGATGACTTTCAGTGGCAAATTTCATTCGTGTTTCCGTAATTCGGATGGGCACGTTAAGCTTGCTTTTGACGACCTGTATGGTGTAGTGGTTCCCGTGCAGTTCCACCATTCCAAAGGCCCCTGGGTTCAATCCCCGGATTTGTTAACGACCTACGTTAAAAACGTACTTAAAATGCCCTCCTTAGTACGGAAATGAAATTTGCTACTAGCAGTCATCCATCCGAGTTATCTATTTACCCTGCCCGATGTTACCTAATCTGTGAGATTGCTTACGATCCACACTAACAGCCTGGTTGCGCGGTTCAATATTTACATAACTTTGAAAAAATCAATTTTAAAAATTGCACCGGGCTATCGCTGTTAGAACTGTTAGCTGGGTGTAATGGAACGTATTGCAGTTGCATCCATATCATAATTTATATGACAGAACGGCGCAGGGGCCTATTGTGTCCAGTTGGAAGCTTGCCATCAATGGTCTTAACGACTGACGATAAATTTGCCGACATCAATACACCGACATGAAACGGAAAGTTCTAAGCCGTTACGATAAGATTGTTTTGGGAAAGATACGCTATTTGAGGTTTTAATATTAATAGGAGTAATGTAATTTTTTTACAAATTGAGCTGAATTTGTAGTTATAATAATAAAGGTATGTTTACTGAGTTCAAGAGCAAGGAGGACTAAGTTCCACTGTATGTATTTTTTTTTAAATTTAATATGCACCCTTAAGTAAATATAATTTATAGAAATTCGTAGAAATATGATTCAATACTAGGTAAAATATAAAACCATTCTATGTGTACATTGTAGGTTTGCAATGTTTTCCGTGTAACCAAATTTTATTTGTTCCACTCCATTTCAGAGATTGAGCCTTTAGGCAGAACTGTTGCGCAGAAAAGTTACGAAAAACACTGAAAAGGGAAGCTAGACTGGGATTTTCTCATAACGGTACACAGCTTTGTATTGTATTTCTGTACACCGGTGCCGTATCGCAATATTGTGGGGACTATGTATAATTTATACAATAAACAGAATGCATTTGCGATTTCCGACCAGGAAGTATCGCCGAGCAAAATCTGATTACAATATTGAGTCGAATCGTATTATCGAATAGGAATTGGGAATCGAGCTGTGAGCCAAGCTATCGGGTACGAGATGACTATGAAATAAAACTGCATAGCTGAATTGTGATGCAAAATAATAAACCTAGAGAAGCAATTTCTTTGTTATTTGTCGTGAATTTTATGGTCCACGAAATAAGTATCATTGATATTGATAAGTACTATGCATTTGTATGCGACACTAAACTATGTATATTATTACACGGAAATTTCACTTACAAATGTCCATCCCACACACAATAATGTACAGATCTATTAAATTTCACCTATTGATTATTTATTAATGATTTTTTATATTATACTAGCTGTGCCACACGGTTTCACCTGCTTTAAGAATAGTAGCGTAATGCTTGATAGCCTATAATAACCTTCCTCATGAATGTAGCTATCATATAGAAAAAAAATTT
>DWQK01004745.1:0-10162 GCA_018231225.1 Noctuana stator
GCTTAAATCTTTAAAACTACGCAACGGATTTTGATGCGGTTTTTTAATAGATAGAGTGATTGAAGAGGAAGATTTATGTGTATAAACGTTCAAAGTTTTTCTGTAGTTTATTTAGTATCAGCACTGCACCCGTGCGAAGCCGGGGCGGGTCGCTAGTAGACGTATAAATAAAAAAACAATGTGGTCATATTTTAACTCCATGGATGAAAATATTATAATTTAAAAAAGTGTTCCTTTGGCTTGTATACTTCTTGTATTTTAGATCAACATTTTTGTTTGACTTGACTGCAAAAGCTTCTTTATATTGGCTATTGGCTAACTCAATAGGTATTTTTTTGCGCGCTAATATTGTATCTGTAAACTTAGATAATCAAAATATTTATAGATAAAAAATAACGGACTCGAGTGCAACGGAACCTTATATACTTATTTGTCCGAGTGCCTTTCACACTTCCACGTTTAAATGAGCCGTCAGTAAAAACCAACATCATCGATGGATGTCATTATTAAATAGCGATTACGGCAAAACGCTCACAGCGCCATCTGCTCATAACCTTATAATTTCGTGTTAATGGCGATTGACCAAGCTATGTCATTTTATGGTTTTCTTGTAAAATTCTTTTATACGTATCATTTTCTTTGTACAAACTATTATTTGCGTATAAAGGTCGTCGTAGATTTGTTTGTATAAAGAGCAGATGTTTTCCGTTTATTTAGGTAATTCGTGCTGACAATGCGAGTGCCTATCTACTTAAGTTAAAATTTTACTACTTTTAAACAAAGTACCTACTTATCAGGATGAAGCATGGTTTATGTTTAACTCTTGATTGATACTCATCATTGTTATTAGTCATAGAGTCTAACGGGTTTAATAGGACATACCTTGGAAGAAGTTGGAAGTATTGAAACGTATGCATTCTTACCCTAACAGTTACTTTAAAATAAATGATCATAATACTTATAATTAAAATGTAACTTTATCTTAAGTAAGATCGATGGTAGTTTAATATATAATAATTTGGATACCCATCAATCTCTTGTACTTACATGTTAGATAACACTAACAGACTACTCCTCACTACCGACTACTAACACATCACATCAGAAAAAAAATCAGGATATTATACAAGCTTGCAATATCTAATACGAGTACCTACTCGGATGTCATTTGGTATCGATGGGCTGCAGCTTCCTGACAAATGAGCTTTGCTTTCTAATTTGACAGGCAATGAGTTTAATATGTAATGTCTGTAGTGTTTTCTTCATCCGATTAGAAGAAATCAGCTACTTGTAAATAGATGTTTTTAATAAAATTACTTTTTTAAGAACTTTTATTTATTGTTTTAGAATGTTTAAAATTGTGACAGTAATCGTTTCGTCGGAAGCTGGATTTTGGATAATCTATGCACAAAAAAAGTTTGTTTGAAAAGGTTGTTTGGTTCTACATAGCTATTATATACTTATGTTAGTACAGTGTACAGTTACAAAAAAACTAACTTTTTTAAGAATTCGAAAAAAATAATAATTAAATAATGATCTTAACAAAAAATGTATTCATCTAAATAGAGAAATATCTAATATGAATTAATTGATAATTTACCAAAAACCTAGCCTAAGTAAGCGTTTAAGAGTCGAAAAACTATATTCAATCAGAAATCAACCCTTTTTATATTACATTTACATTAAATTTGAGCGTAAAAGTGTACTTATTTCAAAAAAATTCGAAACTCAACGTCTAAAGTACCTAATATTTCTTTACAGCAAGTAGCAACCCCTACAGTGGTGAAGAAGATATTGCGTCTCAAGCAGGAAAATCCAGGGATGTTCGCATGGGAGATCCGGGAGCGACTACTCAGCGCGAGAGTGTGTGAACCTCATTCGATACCTTCAGTGTCTTCCGTCAACAGGATCCTAAGGAACAGCGGACTGGCGTGGAGCGACGAGGAACCAAGGAGTGGGCATGGTGAGTTATAGGTTCAAAATACTTTTTGTATTAACTTTAATTTTAGTGTAAATAAAAATGTGTGAGGGCGGGGTAACTACCTTAGCAACAAATTAAGTACCTCCCTTTCTCAGATAATGCCATAATTCGGCCAAATACGCGGCAAACATATTATTTCTTTTGCTGTGTCCCCCGGTTTCACCCGCGTTAAGAATTGCAACGTAACGCTTGATAGCCTCTAGCCTTTCTCGATAAATGGACTATCTTACATTAAAATAATTTTTCAAATCGATCCAGTATTCAGACCAACAATTCGTCCAACCAACCAACAATTAAAATTACATAATAATACACTTATTATTTATATATCCCTTTATATAATGAAATTGATTTGCTGATTTGTCCGGTGTCGGACAGATAGGTTACTTACTACATAGATTTGTAATACGGGAGATTCGCTACGTGTAATACTTAATACATCATATCGTGAATTTAGCTTTTGTTTGTGAAATAATTAGGTAGTCGCGGGCACTCATCCGTGAACATTGTGGTCTAACGCCTACTGCCTCCAATCACGGTTAGATCTAAATAATAAGCGAATAATGGATTTAATATGCTAATAACACTTCCATTTTGCTGCTAATTCATTGTTATTTTTTTACCGACTCGCGGTTTTCATTCGAGGGCTATTTTTGTCTATCAATTGTCAGTCGTCGGAACGATGTAGCCTATCCACTACCCACACTTATTCTTATTAGAACTATTATTAAGGTAAAATCAAGTACAAGGTAAAACTTCAAAGTTCAAAATAGTCTATAAACATTAACCGCCTGTAAATATTTAGCGTGGAAATCAAAATATTATAATTATACAACGCTTTTTCATTAGGGAATCTAACAAAGAACGTAAATCAGGTTATCATGGTTATAAAGTAATGTTTTATGGTATAGTAATTTGCGTGTCGTAGATGTAGAGTGACCAGATGATTTTGGACTTGTAGAAAAATTTTAGTATTTTGAAGTTATTAGTAATTATAGCTAAAGGATTTATTTTAGATTATCATCAGTTTTTAGATCCGATATTTATAACAAGTCTATCTATGAATATGGTGCATTGAACAGCCCTGAAATGTTGGCAACTCCGAAATTCAATGACTTTCAAGATTAGGCTCATTGCCAAAGTCGCTAAAAAAATTTAAGTTCACATCCCGTGAGAGTTAAAATAATAGTTATGAGTATCTATGTTAAACTTACACCTGTGATAAAGCTGTAGAATAACCGCGAAAATCTGAAAACGGTTGTAGAGCTTCTCGGTTTGTTATTTATTTATTTTATCAAACATACATCTACCATTGCAGATATATATTCACAACTTCTCAATACTGCTTTTACTAAGAATTATTTATGGTCTTGCTGCTCAATTGGCGTCGTCATACGCTAAAATTAGTTATTCATAGTAATTTAATAATTAATTTTAGTAATCATGGTTACCCTATTAAATATGCTACCTAGGCGGACAGGCGTGTTACACGCCGAACAGGTGCGAGGAACTTAAAAATTTAATACTTAATACGCAAATACTAGCCAGTTTTTATTGTCTGTGTACCGACAGTGTACAAAGCATAATTAAAAAGAAATCGGGCGCGGTTCTGAGTGAGAATTTTAAAGTTGGCGGCTTTAGGAGGTAACGCTTGGCTTGTCAAGAACGAAAACGTTTTATTAGGTGCCTCTAATTTGAGACTTTATTGCATAGTTGTGTAGAACGAAGTTATCAAATTGATTAGGTATATATCTGAATAAATCCCTAAATTACCGACACGCCAGACCCCCCACTGTTTGTTTACCGTTTTTTTTTTATATTTATGACCGATAGGTAACTACAACATACATAATTGTAGACAGGTATACAAAATCGAATTAAACTATTATAAGAGCAGGATGTTGTAAAATTTGGCTATTCAGTCCATTAATTTATTTAAAAAATTTTAACTTTTACTACTGTATTGTAACTGTATCCTTAAACTATCAAGAAAATGCGCCATTTTTCACTCACAGCTTCGATAAATTAATGTTTTTCATCAAACATGGTTTGTCAGTCGAATGTTTTGCTTTGAGATAAATTTTAATTTCAATATTTCGGAAGCCATGTAACTCAGTAGGTATTTAGTTATTATTTTCCTGATAAAGATCTACCTGGATGTAATTAGAGGTGAAATAACTTACAAATAATACACATATCATAGAATGTATGGAAGTGTCACACCACGCTTCATTATGGAATTGTCTGTTTGTTTAATAGGTGTCCGTAATTTCGTTAATTTTACGACCTACTCTGTATATTTATGAGACTTTTATTACAACTGTTGTACGTGTGCTGTTGTTAATAACCATAATTTAAATTTGTTGGGTTAATGCCATTTATCTGCTCATTAACGGGTTCACTTGAATAAATTATGGAATGGGCTTACGTTATAGCATTACGATTTACCTATTATTTTTGCTGTTTGAAATTATATTGACTGTATATTTGGTGTTGAGTAGTTATTAACGACAATTTGAATTAAGAAGTTTTTGTCATAAAATTTGTCCAAGCGTTATAATATGAACGTGCTCTCGAGTTCGGCTGAAAAGCAATCGAATCAGTATTGAAATTAGCTAACTGGTTTTCCCTTTTCTTTATTTCCAGAACCGTTTGCCCAACCAGAACTGACTCCAAACATGATAGACTACATGTCGCTGAAGACCACATTACCACCAACACCACCGATCCCTCAACAAAACTCGCCATACTTCGCCCACTCCGCAATACGAGTGCCTCCGCCACAACCAACGGATCCGATGTACGACCGAAGGCTAGCAACGTCCTGGCTAATCGCAAACCAAGTCCAAGCTCAAGGCCTCCTCAAACCGTACCCAATATCGCCGTGGCAAAGAATCATGATGCCCTGTCATACAGATAAGAATTTCTCTCCATACGCTCTAAATCTTCACGGTGACATACTGAACAGGATAAATCCAGATGAAGTCAAGTCGGAGCATTCTGAACATATCTCTGTTGAAGCGAGTGATGACAGCACTGACCGACCGGACACAGATGATCAAGAACCGAAGTCGCAGAATGAGAAAGAAAAGAAAAAGAACCCGTATTCCATTGAAGAGCTTTTGAAAAAGCCGGAAAAAATGGTGCCAGCGGCTCCCATTGGCTTCCAGAATCTACTTCGACAGCCTAGTGGCAGCATGGTCGAATATCAAAGTCAAGAAAAACCATCCAGTGACAGAAGCTCCCCTGCCAGTTATTGCTCGGTGCAAAGTGGAGTGTCTAACGATTGTTTCACAGAATCCGGAAGTTCAGAAATAAAAGCGGGAAATTGATTTTTTTCTTCTAGTCCTGGCATAGATTCAAAATTACATTTTATCTTTAGCTACGTAGATAAAAAATTGTTCATTAGCTGCCATAATATATTTTCTTCTAGCAATCGAAACATTCCAATATAGATAGATAAATTATTTTTAATAAGTTATTAGTGTATATAAATGTAAAATTGTAAATAGAAGATTTAGTTAAACATGTACTTAGTTAAAATAAAAATGCAATAGATATATGAACATTAGGAACAGCTGCCTTGTTATGTTAATTGTAGTTATCTTTTAGAATTAATTTTGGTATAAAACAATGGTGTTTACGACTCAGAGATTATATCAAAATATACTTAAAATAAAGTAATACAAATAAGTGGAATTATTGAAATTGGTGCCATAGTCAAATCTGATTTTAAAAACTTATTCCAACGCTTTCAAACAAATTTGTATCGTGATTCTGTGATATTGTACAATACGTGTAGATAATAATAATTATGTAGATACAAATCATAAAAGTAGAAATAGTTATCTGGTACCTACTTAGGTATAAACTCATTTTGCTTCAAACATTCCTTTATAAGTGTCATAGATTATTGTAAAAAGAAACAAGTTAACAAGTAAAATAGTTCTAATTTAATAACAGTGTTAGAATATAGATAAACAGAAAATGTACGAAATCTTGTGTTGTAAAATGTATTATTAATTAAACGCAACACTGTAGTTGTTTCTTTAAACAGCACAATAAACCAAATATTTAAATGTGTTGTGTATAATTTTTTAACCGTTCCCATTGCCAATATTTGTATTATCCATATAATTGCACCTGCCTATCAAGGGCTGCGTATTATCGTTAATCTACTCAATAAAATTATGTTAATGAATTTTGCTTTAGATTCCTACTACTTAGGTACTTACCTACTTGCTTAAATATTATTTACAAGTGTTAATGTAATTGGTTTTATTATAATTAATATTTTTTTTCTACAAAATGAAAAATGAATAGATAGCTGGTGTCTATCTACAACCATTTTTCGTTTTAACTGATCATTCAATATCTTAATTTTATTTTCGTGAATGTTCATTCACGTAGTACTAAAATCGTCAAGTACCTACCTAAGGAGTCGAGGTTCATTTTTGGTCATGACAAAGTTTGTAAAATTTACGTACCTACCTAAACACACCTTCACTTACTAGTTATTACATTCTTAATCGCTACAATGGTATGCAAATATGGAACTAATAGATGTATTATGGAAATGCCTGAGTACCGGATACTTCGTACCTAATTTTATGCAAAAAGTAGCCTTAAGCTTGCCATTAAATACACGACATTCTGTGAATAATAGAAGTCAAGAAAACACTAAAAGCTTTGTCAAATAAAATTTGCAGTATAATAGGCAAGTAGCTAGATAAATAGACATGTAGGTAGGTATACCTACTTTGTATCTGATCTCTTCTATGAGATGTATCATACCTACCCATACCCTAAGATAGTGGCCTTGAAGGTGACTATTTTAGTTCCTATGAGTCGCAACGCCATTCCCAAGTGGTAGAGTAGCTGCCATTTTGATGACCTCAGATAGGACTTCTCTATAATACCTACTCTGTTACTAGCTAAAGAAACAAATGCGTTGAGTTGTAGCAGATATTAGCGTAGCTTTTCCAGGAGGGGCTGGACCTCGAGATACGATGCCTCTATCAATTTTAAATCGATAACTGAAAATGCTAGAATGGAAAACCAGACCATTCTGAAGAGCACGATCTAGCCTACCCACTTCTTCTTAGGTACGCTCCTTCAGAACTTGAATAAATTTTTTATTGAATGTTTAATTTATTTTCATTTTTGCTCTACGTAGAGGTATCTTTCTAACTGTATAAACATAAAATTATCTACTACCAACTTATAACGCGATGGAATATAAATGTACCTACGAGTTTGTTTAATCCACAGACTATAAATACCAAGTTGCGTGTGCCATTCAAGAAAAAAAAGAAAAATACCAAGTCAATCTGTGACTGACACTGCAGACACATGCCAAAGCGGGTTAGCATTGTATACTGACAAATAAGTTGACTTGACGTTGTCATTGTCATTTGTCATCATGATACCAACCATTCCATTGTCAGTCAAGTCATAACATTTCATATTTTAATTAATCTTAATGTCGTCATTTTATTTTATTTATGTTTACTTGAAAATCTTGAATTGAAATCGAATTTATTAATTTTATGATTCTTTTTCGTTTCATCGTGGTCGAGGTAATAAGAGAACAGATGCTATATTTTTAAAGGATCTTTAAGTTAATCTGATCTTAGGTAACATAACAATAAGACTTAACAAATCTCATAAGCGTGTAATCTAACATTTTATAACATGGAGACAGACAATTTGACTAAACAGGTAAGAACAGCACTTTAAATTGCATACTTACCTAAAATTAAAAAATAGTAGTAGAACGTGTGTTTCTAAGAAATGCTAAATGTGTAGATAGATGAAGTGGAAGCCCTGCGTTCAATATACGAGGACGACTTCACCACCGACAGCGAAGCGACCAGATCGTACACAATCAGAGTGATTGAGAACAAGAATGAGGTGCTTCTCACTGTGAAGATGCCTCCCGAGTACCCAGAACAAGCACCTCCAGTGTTCGAAATATCAGCTCCCTGGATGGACAGAAAAATGAAGGGAGATTTGCTCAGAGGCTTAGATGAGGTATATTTGTAAGTAAATGTAAAAATAAAGTTCATTGAAAAGTGGGTTTTAAAGAACGCTCATACACCTGAATATGTCGTAAATATTCTACATCACATCTGATAGGTAACTGGCCTACCATTGTCTTGTGTTTCTTAATTCGATGCTCATAGATATTTATATTCAATGCTGTAACCCAATTTCAAGTTCAACAACTAGAATTTAATGTAGGGATGTTTCGAGATCTGAACTTAAAGTAGATACTATAAATAATTTAGTGGCCTAACATGTGTAAGGGGAAAAAAATCGCAAAAATCCCTTCACATAATTTTTTTACGTTAATTATGAAGTAGACAAGCATGCAGGCATGTGGTGTTAAGTGGTTGTTGCCGCACATGGATATCTACATCCAACCTCAAGCAGGCACATGCACTGCCTGAGGTCACATGTGGTTGTGCTGCTACCCCGGAGGCTGATGGTCACCTCATGTGTGGCAAAGTTTTAAAAGCATAAAATTATTCAGAGCCTTAGTTACAAAGTTACAAATTCAAAATAATTTATTTTCCAGAGAAAACATAGGCGAATCAGTAGTATACCAATGTGTGGAAAGGATACGAGAGTTGTTACTATCCGTCAAGCCACCAGAGGTTGAAAAGAAGAAACAAACCAGCCGCCTTGAAGAAACATTGGATCTCTCACAGGTACAAAATTAATTATGTGAAAAGGATCACTTTTTAACTTATCAACTTAAAATTATGAATGACGTTGGGTACTAAGAGGTCAGTTAGTTTATTGGTTAGTTAACTATTTTGTATCAAGCAAACACAGGTTCTTCCAAGTCTGCTCAAGCGTAGATGGCATGAAAATTGCAAAAACACTCGTAGTCACCATTTTTTATGGTTTTCAGATTGGGTTTGTAGTTGACTTAAATTATTCTAACTTTTCTTACATAATGTACCTTTTTCTTTCAGGTAGAAATAAGCTGCCCAGAAATAACACACGGTGAAGTGATAATTGATAGAAAAAGCTCATTCCAAGGTCATGCTGCAGAAGTGCACAGTCTAGAAGATGTAAAGTAAGTGCTTTATCAATGAAACAGAATAGAGCGTAAGCAATGAAGCCCTGTCCCCTTGAAATGAAGCCCTGAGTCAAAGCTGGCTTGGGGGTATTGTCAATTTGTTGTAAAAATGAGTATGAACTCGAAGGAGATGGGAAGGAAAAATATTATTATTTGATGTTATACTTTATTCTTTATCTACTAATATTATTAAAATGTATCACGTATCCATTCTTCATTAATTTATGAATGTGATGAGACTTCAGTGACTATCGTTATGATTTAATTAGGCAAATTAATGTCTTACAGTGCGGTCTTATCAAAATTGAAACAAAACAAGAAAATTATGAACGCTACACACAATATGTATGCATATCGGATAGAGAAGAAGGCTGCTAAAGGAGTAACAGTGCTGCAAGACTGTGATGATGACGGCGAGGCCCACGCTGGGGGTAGGATGCTGCATTTGTTGCAGATACTGGACCAGAAGAATACTCTTGTTGTGGTCTCTAGATGGTAAGGTTTTATTTAATATTATTTTAATCCCTTAAAATTTTGATGATAATCATAGCATAAGGTATAATAAATACAGCATAATTGAGGCAAAAATCTTTTTCATTACTAATTTAATTTGTTTTCCATTTTAATTACAGGTATGGTGGAATACAGCTAGGACCGGACAGATTTCGACATATTAATAATGCTACGAGACAAGTCATACAACAGGCTGGTTTACTGAAAAAATGACATCAGTTTATTTATTCTTAGTTAATTTCTAAGTTTATTGCTATGTTATCTGTTTAAATAACAGATAATGAGCATTTAACATTTATAATTTGCTTCCCTCCAATGAGTGTATGTACAGAACATGATAATAGTAAAAAAAATCAAAATGTTTTTATTGTTACTACATTTTTATACATTTTACAAATTTTGGGTTCTCCCCTTTTAAGTTCTTAATAACCTATGTTAGGAGCGTCCCCTCTTCCCTCCGTGTGGTCATTTATATCTATAGAAATATAAAAGTTATAGTATATATATAATATAATAGTATATAATAGTAATGACTACTTTTCATATTGTAATTAAATTTTTTTAAATTGTTATATTGT
>DWQK01004746.1:0-10161 GCA_018231225.1 Noctuana stator
GCAGCGTTAACCGAACGAATTCGTGGACGCTTCGACGGCTGTAATAAAGGCAGTGTTAAATAAATATTTTTACGCCCACTCAATGCGCGTTTAATTTTCTCCAAAATCACTCTGGTAAATTGAAAGTATGTCATGGCTTAGAAGGGTGGACCGGGAAAACGCTGTCCCATCAATCAAAATCTATCATCAAACATTTTCCATCGATCAAATGACTGCAATAAGGCGAGGTTGTAAAGACAAGCTGTTTTTAAAATGTCACGGTTAAGAAATGAAAAATAGACTGCGTAATGGATGGTACAGATGGTATTACACCGCGTCAAATTACGTGCAAAAATATTTTTTATTTCCTTCCTTCTTTTTCTTTCTTAACGTGGAAACTAGCGCACCTTTCACTTAAACCATGTCGAGAGTATCCTATTAAGAATACCTACATACATGCACACAACCCCCAAACTGGGAACATACATTTATCATTAAACTGTTGACGTTTTGGAAATTGAACCTTGTATTATAAACGAATTGTAGACGTGTTATGAATTTTATAGAACCAGACAGTTATCGGGCAACTAAATCAATTCAGATAACTTTTTTTAATGTCAGTGGTCAATTTAAGTAATTATATGCCTTATATTGTGAGGTCCATTAATTACCTTATTTGATATTTTAATACACAAAATACCATTGTCTTTAATTAATATGATTTCGTAAAACAACCCTAAAACCGATCCGAAACCATAAAATATAAAAGAAACAGTAACTGTACTGAAGTTTCAGGACTGGATTTACACTTCGTTTTGAAACCCAAGAACGTTAACTGGAATACTTTTTTGGCAACAAATAGGCAAAGTGCTACTTTCTATTCGAACAGCCGTAAAGAGGTGAGAATGTAGAGGTAAGTTGAATAAGCTCTTTTGTCAAGCACCATTGATTCCATAATGTAGTCGAGTGAAATATTTTGTCACGCATGCAGTCAGGAGCCGCGGAGAATGTATGGAAATGTGATGGAGACGTATCGTATTCTCAATGGAATCTTCTGAGTGCTCATACTTCGTTTTGTATTCGTCGCGTTGTTCCCCGTTTGATGCTTTTTGTAACGAAAACAATGGCTTCCATTTGGCGCACTTCGCATTAAGGAGATTCGGTCGTTGCCTGTTTGGTAGCATTGTTTGTGCGTGTTGATTTTACATTGAGGATGTGACGGAAATGTTTTGCAAAATGAATGTTCGATTTCGGGTACGTAGTCGGAATGCGAAACAAAGAATTTGCGTCAAATTTCCTTTTAAAAGGGACTGGAATGTTCTTAATCGTTTTTGTTAAAGCGAGTTTTAATGGGAACTTTCGATCAAATGTATTCTCATTTTAATCTGCGCTATTACGTTATTCGTAGTTGTTATTATGATTTTTTATATGTTTTTATGGCGTAATCATATGACTTTTGTGCCTTTATAGACAAGAAAACAATGTGATAGGTAAACAACAAACTCTTATCTAACAGTCATCTTGTTTGTTAATAAATATCTTACACGAAAACTGGGTCTGATTGATAACAAATCGACTTAGTTTGATTGATAGTTTTTAGTCCCGTCAAAGCTATTTTAGTGCATCTAATAGATTGGTCTAAGCATGCTTCGATTAAACTTTGTTTAATAATGTGATCTATGATAATGTTTTTTGATATTAACCTATTTTCCGCACCTTTTTTAACGCAGACAGGACATTCAAAGTCTAATAGTACTATGTAAGATTGAAGTGTACTTGAAGCTTTTACTCGATAATAAATAATAAATTTCGTGACTTATACTTTCTCATTTGTAAGCAAATGGCGTCGATTTTTGCGAACTTAATACATCCATTACACAGCAGTAATTGAGTTCTAAATGAGGTGTCACATATACGATTTATTGTATTTCCCCGAAGGCTCTTTAGAAAGATTGCGTTTGCTTCCGAAACGTTTGTTAATTACAACGACTTTCTACGAAAGGAAGCGTATTTAAATGGGATTTTAGTCTTTGAACGAGAATGCCTTAGCCATTAAACTACATTAGAAGGTACCCATAGATTTTCTTTGTGCTGTGAAAAATCAATTTAACTCCCTAAAATATATGTAAACAACCGGAACAATCATGAAGTAGATGAACTATAAGTTATAAATATATCCTGATGAGGAAGTACCGCATTTATTGGTTAAATCAGTTAATAATAAATTTAATATCGACTGCAAGCAAAAAACAAAAATTGTGAATTAACTACAAAGGATAATGCCAGTGGGTATATGTATAGGCCTAGGGTCTACAGAAAGTATTCTATACGGTTAGATTGCTTTGCGAGTATCAAAATATGCGGCATAAACGGCCGTATCTTTTGATTTCTATGACTTAGAAGTTTGATTTTTTCACAGCTCCAAGGGATTGCGGACAATCAAAAGGATCTCGAAAGACAGACAGACAGACAAACGGACAGAGAAACAGACGAAAGTGATTCTATAAGTTTCGTTTTCTGAGGTACGTACTCGTAATTCTGAATGTGGATCTGTGACAAAAAAGCCGATACCAAATGAAAATTAATTTTGATCCATATTGAAATACATATTTCTGAAATATCTTTTGTCAATTCGTTGGGTACTGTAATTTAACTTATGAGTATGAAGTCAACTAGAAGCTAACTTAATAATATTTTAGATGTCAAAAGGATCCTTCATTTAAATTGAGCCTATTCATTCAATGCTTATGTTTACAAGTAATCAAATAATGTATTTGTTCGTGACAATTGTGAGACAAATACTAGGACTAAATTTAATTATTGTGTAAGATAAACTTTTACTATTGCTATAGTCAAATACTGATTTGAATTTAAATTTAATATCAAATTAATTTTTATAATTGGTAATTCGGTTTAATTTGTTATATTAAATAATCTTTTATATATTCTCAGTTATATCTATTTTTATTTCGTTAATTTATAATACAGGCCGTATTTTCTACACATTTCAGATTCTTATTTCAACCAATCTGACAAGTTTTTGACTTACTCGTATCAACGCTTAATCCGAAGCGAGACCTTCAACACTTCTTTCTACCAATCAAGGCTCGTTCTTTCATAATTTGATTTCTTTTATTGTTTTGCTGCTATACTACAATACACAAAAAGTGTAGTATATCACTTGAGGGCAACAGGATAAAATGTATATCATATTGCAGAACACAGGACGAGGTCGTAGGCTTCACCTTGTGTATACTGTGCATTGCTCGTTCTGTGAGAATAGTTTAACACTGTTTTAAAACTCAAAACGCCGCTGTTCAATTTCCTCTTCAGCACATAAAGTGCTTTTTAATGCAAGACTTTGCATTTCTGGCGTTTGTTTCATAAATTGTCTCTCAGTTCGTACAAATCTTCAGCAGACAGTGGAATATTATTCAAACTGTAGAAGGTTCATTAAAGCGTCCTTTACTCAGAGATTGTACTTAATGGTTTTATTATCCTATTGTCTCCTGAGCGATGAGTTAGGGTGTGTAATAATGAGACACATTAGATGGAGGTTTCGTATTATTGCACAGTTAGACGGTGAAACATTGGCAGATATATTATTTATTATATTTAATGTGTTTTATATATTTGTTTCTACGTAAAGTATTGATACAAGCCCCCAATACAGCTTTCACAATCAGTTATTGCAGTTAGTTCAATTACATTGAGTCCTAATCGTCCATCACTGATATCTCAATTATATTGACAACTTCGGTAATCTAATTTTTTCACTAATTTGTAACTGTCATGATGTACCTATATCATGTTAGAATTCTGTAGTCTTGTACATAACTGACAAAATAATTAATAAAAAAATTAATATTATTTAAAATAGTTGAAAACTGTGTGAATAATTGTTTAAGATTAGTCTTTCGACCATCTCAAATATCGATTAGCGTTTTCATCGCAACTTAATTACGAGACATTGATCAGTCATTGTGGCATCATAATGGCGTCATTATAGAGGGATATTAAATTAGCAGTTCATAAATTACAGCAGAAGATCTGATCTTGTGTCAGGATATTTCAACACACACAAATCTACATGTGTTTTAGTACTGTCTGAATCAACGGACTTATTGAGTTGTTAAAACTTGTTGAGGTTATGTTGCAAAGTCAAAACTGGTCTCGGAAAATGAATTCACTAGGTATGTAACAATTTATATAACTAGGTACCAACTTTGTTTACATTTTTAACTGTTTCTTTAATTATATTTTATTTATGACTTGCGGAAATATTGAAAGAAATTTTCACAGCAATGGAATTGTAAACTTATTTCACGTAACTAGGTCCAATTAGTTCACATGCACCAAGGCTTTGAAAACGAAGTACGGATTTCAAAGGCTCCACTGCGGCTATACAGCCTCCTTGAAAAAACCGCAACGGCGATTTTTGGAAATATTTTATATAATATATATTTTTCCTAACTTCGCCCGTGGTTTTGTACTCTTGAAAATTCGATTTCTTAAATTTCTACAATTATTTTATATCATATTTTTTCTTTTTATAAAGGGATACGAAGTGCGCATTCTATTGGTAATGGAAGTTCGCAAGCAATCTCACTAATTGAGTATCTGCATCCGCGGACGGTACTCGGATGGGTGGTGGACTCGAGGCCTTCACAGATCAGGAATCCTCTCAAACTTACATAAAATTAAAACACAAACTGCTCAAATAATTACATTTTAACGTTATAATAATTATATTTACACAAAGATAAATACACAAATAGATAGACGGAACACCATTGTAGCTCATGACTTACAATTTCAGTAGATTGTTCAGCTCTCTCCGCCTATGATTAAGTCGCGAAACGAAAGGGAACGCGCTCAATAACAGAATGGTGTAGATATCGCGCAGTCACCTTGTGTTCAAAATGCACGGAGAATAGTCCATATTTCATTTTCGTCCGCTTCGCGAATACACAATGAGTGTACCACCATGAATACTAACGAGACAACAGTTTATTTCGTTAATCGTGCAAACAGAACTTTCAGTTTATGGCGCCTTATCTAACGAATTGTAAGCGAGAAAGTGTAGCCGTGAAGGCAATTTAAAACTATTAAAGCAGTTACGGCTTAGATGGGAATATATTATGGAATCTGAGGAGTTAAAAACCAGATTATGAGCTACGGTTCCCCTTATTTGACCTAACAGGCGACTATGAGAGGACTGTCAAGGTCGCGCGAAGCTAGATTGAAAATTGCATGTTTAGATATTACCCCAACAAAACAGTGTGTTTTATGCATAGGACTTAACTTGTTGGCACACTTACCACCACCTGTAAATGATAAAAAAATTAATGTTATCGTTTCTGAGTTTCAATATCAGTAATTCACCACATGATATAATGCAGCGGTAAAAGTGCACTCATCGCTTTGTTCTCGATTGAAAGGCGAGGGAGCAAGGATGATTACTGACACAGAAATCAACATCGAAAAGGAAGTTCTTTGTGCGCTTACTATTCTTGCTAGCTAGCGTTGCAAAGTTAGATCTCTGTTATTTGACTCCTATATTTAGTATATCCTCTATTTTTCTCTTTAGTTTACATGTATTATTGAGTTAGGCCGCTAATACGTCAGAATGTTTAGTAATAAAATTATACATCCGACACGGGTTAGCCACTAACCCATATCTCCACCAATCCGCATTGGACCAACGTGGTGGAGTATGCTCCAGGCCTTCCCCGGTTGTGGAGAGAGACCCGTGCCCAGCAGTGAGGCATAAAAAGGGTTGAAGGCTAGGTTTAGTAATAATATAGAATGTCGTCGAACCGGTTAAGTTGAAGTAAGGGATAAACTCCATCTAAGTATGTATTCGTATCAGTAAGTGAAGCGCACATAACCCTGGCGGTACTCGGATGAGTGACCGCATTTTCGTTCGCACTTCCTTCGAAGGGCACGTTACGCCACGAGTCCTGCTTGTTATCGACAGATAGCATTCAACAAACAACAGGATTCAACATTAGCTGAATTCTTATGTATGATCACTTTGATTATAATATCGCTTACGCTTAATTTGTTGTCTCAATATTAATTCAAAAGCGATTCGTCAAAGTTATCAATCGAGTATACGTAATTACTATTCAAGACATAAGTTTGTATTTGCTTTTGAGATCCTATGAATAATTAATTCAATCCGCCTTTGTAACTTAGTTTAAGATGTAATAATACTATGTAAACCATGTGTATCTCAACTAACTTTGTTAGTAAGTTATCTGCAATACATAACTTTGATTTGATTATTTGATATTTAGATGAATATGATGGAAAGTGTTATTTCGGAAAGCTCGTTTATTTCAAAAGCTCTACATAATTTTGATCGGTTGATAGTTTGGGTCGGGGTCCTAATCAGAATGTAAATATATGCGAGTGAGAGCATATAGTCTGCGAGGTTATAATAAGGGTGAGACCGTTAAAGTTCAACATGAGATTTTTTTGTTAATTTATACCTTTTATTTTGTGACTTTTCAGGTTAGTCTTTGATTTTTCTAATATTGGGAATGAGCCTTCTCTCAGATAGGAATGAAAGCGTTTAAAATTTGATTTTTTAAACAATTTCTTTTACAGAGCACTGTTTGTCGAAAATGAAAAATATGATGATTAAAATGGCATATCTAATGCTACCACGAAACCTTTCCGTCTACTCTCTGACTCTCCTTTGAGCCAACAAACTATGTTACTTGGAACAAACTATCCGTAATGACCCGGAACCTCTTCCTCCGCTACAAGCTTATTTCACATTCTTTTATACAACCCGCTCAACAAAAGTATGTCTGAACAAAAAATTACTCGGTTAACAAAATAATAAGGGACGGTAACAAAACCGGGCAAGAAAGGGGTTTTATAAGCATTGTTTTAACTTGGTCCGTTGTTAGACAGCTTGTTAATTAAGTTTACTTGCATCATTACGTAGAAAACCGTTGCAAGGTTTTTAATAAATAAAGTGATATCTGGATAGGGCAGATTTTGATGGTACCTAGATCCCTATAGTGAACAAACTCATTGTTGTCGATAGTCAATTATTTAAATTGATGCATTAAACATAATATATTACACAGAGCGTCAAACCTATTTGACTGCCAGTAATCTAAGAAACAGGTTATTAAAAATTTGTGCGCTATATAAAATAGTGTTAAGTTTAATCAAGTACTGAACTGTTTACATTTTATTACTTTTTTATATACCTATAAATATTGCTGAAGTTTTGTATGCAGTAAATTTCTACAGATTTTTTCATAGTTAATTACCATCATATTAAGTTCTAGTGTTAGAAGTTATTGGATGATTGCAAAAGTTCAAACCATTTGTAATATATGTTTACTGAACTAGACTAATTCTAGTAGTGAAGAGTCTTTTTTCTCTTCAGAACAAAACTTTAAACCGTGCTTTATCAAAGGCAGGAGAGAGTTAAGCCTATGACACTCAATTATTCCGTGCTTTGAAAAGTACAGCGACACTACTCTGAACACAATCATGAACAATGGAACTTCGGTCGCAACGAAACACGAACGAAACGAAAAAAATGCTTCTGAACTTCTTTCGTTGCACATTGTCGTTTACGTTATTCGGACTTACACTAAGTTGACGAAACACAAAGATGTGTTTAGAGTATATCTGACTGATTTTTTGTCCTGTAATTGTGTTGAAATTTTATAGTTTTAGTTGTTGACATTCATGATAATTATAAATATTGAATTATGAATGAATATTAAATGATGGTTATTTAATCGTAAATAGAAATATCACACGTAACAAATAAGAATGTAAATGTCTATAATAATGTATGTATAATTTAAAACCGAATATTATTCAAAAGGTTTGCCTTTACTTGTAACTTAACCCTTCTCATGAATCACGCCACATTTGACATAGTCGTCAAATCTCGCTGTAATATTATCGTCACGTTAGACCGCCCTTATCCCACATTTTGCAAAAGTTCCTCGGCGAGTTCGCTCGTCATTGTTATTGCGGGAGTTTCAAGCGGGCTTGATTGATGAGAGGGGGCCTACCATCCACAGTGACATAAAAATAGCTGTAATCCGCGCTCAATTGCTTGATTATGGCTGTTAATCTCTCACCAAGATGGCAGCTAAAGCGTCTCTGAAGAACCTTTTTATCGCTCCTGTTTTATTCGGTACGCCCAAATTGTAGGCAATCCTGACTACTTAAGTAAATTGAAACGCTTGATATACACCATACTTCTTGGTCCGTAAACCAGTGAATTATGGTATGTATAATTTATGACATTATCTAGATTAGGTACATCGTAAATAAATACACACAGGATGTGGCTTTTTGCGTCAAATTTACTGAAATTACGATACTTTTTACGATTCTATCAAAACGTAAAAGCGTATTTGCGTGGCCTTGATGTTTCTTGGACCGTGTTTTGTGTTTATTCCAGGAATTATTTGCTTATTTAGAAACAATATTTCTTGTTCATAAATAAATAAAAAGTTTTGTAATATAAATTACATACCTAATTATTTATTAATTTTTATGTCACAGAGTAACAAATTATTGGGTAATTTTGTTTATTATGGACCTACTATTTCGCATAACAGCCGTACAGAATAGCAAGGTTCTAGATTATCTGAACATACTAGTCATTATAATCTTAGCGACTTCAAAAAAGAAGGCGTTTCTATGTTTGGTATTAATTTCTACAATGTAAAACGTCAAAGTCATAGATTAGGACTAAATAAAACACATTTCCGCCTTTTATTACTGTGATCTTCCTTTCTCACGTAGACTTTTCATATGTGAAGCGGGCACGAGCTGTCTTCGTATGTAAAGATATATGTTGGAAATATGTATGAGACCCACGTCACGTGAGGCACTTACATCTCATCTGAACCTAGACTTTGAATTTCCGCAAAAGGTCGTTTCCCTCATCGTTCCGTTTCGTCATAATCTGAGTTTTCACGAAAAGCTAAAGTATACTTATTTAAGGTATTTTCAATTTATTGTTCAATTTCAAACCTTGCGCAAATTTTTACTTTACTTTATCTTGTATTTTTATATAAATTAAATTTCATCCCACGCTTGCGGGGATGTAGTAGGGAATGCAACTAAATTGTATTACAGATTAGATATTTACAGTTTTTTCTTTTTATAAAGATATAATAAGATATAAAAGATATAATAAAATATACCCAAAGTAATAAAATGTAAATCGACCAATTATTATTTTTAAATGTAATTGAAACGTGAAACTAGAAGCATCGAACATCGCTACGCTACGAACGCTAGAAACATCAAACGCTAAAGCAAACAGGAGCGAGTAAGGTCAGTACATTGTGCTTCCATGTTTCAATGTTCAATTCAGTAATAATTCTTGTTGGAGACAGGGATGTCTTGACGATAGCGCAGTGCAGATGCTTAGTAACAGGGAAAGAGCTGTGCCAAGCAATGGAACATAAAAAAGGTTAAAGTACACCATTTTACACACGAGGCTAACCGCCATTAAGTTTATGTATACTTTATGATACAGAAATTACAGTCAAAGCAATAAATATTTTACGCCAATGGTTCAATGTTATTTGGTGTTGTATACCTAATATATACTCGTGACCAATCACGATTATGTTAGCAATCAGTACTTGATAATTAGAATAGTATTACCAAGCTTTCTCCAACGAAGAACAAAGATTTAGATAGACAAATGGAAATTTAATATTAAATTTACCCAAAGAAAGCAAATATAAACAATAGACGGGCTTTTAAGAAATTTATTTTAAGGCAAGAGCATATACATTATTACACACAATAAATAATATCACTCAAAAAAAGAAGGGGAAAAATAATTATATTACTAAATTCAAAGATTTAAATATTTACGTAAAAGTAACATTAATAGTTCTTTCTGTACAGAATAACACACACACACACATACACATACACACACACGACCTTAAAACAAACTCCAATGGACGGGGAAAGAACTTTGCTAAAACCGAGCGCTGATTTTGTCGGAACAAATTCCGGTTGAAGTCCTGAAGGGAGACGACAACAATCGAATTAACCACCTACACGCTACTGAAACTGCCAACAATTCGATTCTCTCAATATATTGACAACAAGGCACATCAAATTTCAATTTCTTTCATGTCAGTGTATTTCCTAGTAGTCCTA